>CAJNIZ010028380.1:1650-55785 GCA_905231905.1 Symbiodinium pilosum
AGAAAAAGGTCCCTAAAACGACGGAATGCAATGCCAAGGGACATTTGGTTGTTAATAAAACCTATGAATAAACCAAAGTTAGCAGTGAATTCTGCACACAGCACTACCCAGCTGACGCCTTCATCAATTTTCTTAGTGCCCCATTTCCATCTGCCATCACATATGAAATCGCTCATAGCATTCCGCAATTCAGCAGAAACATAGCAACCGCGAAGGCGGATGCCATCGCAGTCTTGCGGAATAACAGGAGCACTAAGAAATCCATCAAATTCAAGGGAGGATTTGAAGCTGAGATGGATTGCCCGCATACGTTCTGCAAATCTAGGGCGAACAATTTGATCACGGACAGCTTGCTGAAAATCCCTCTCAAGCTTCCCCAGAGCCAAGCTGCCTCCTAGGCCTGCCTGGCGACAGGAACCCAGCTGGCAAGATGAGGCTGAAGTTTTTGACCTAATACGGGTTTTAGGGGGACAGCATTACGTGGCGGATATACGCAATATTTGAAAAGGCTCAGTGTATTCGTCAAATGGGTTTGAAACCATAAACCGCTTTTCTTTCCGAAGGACCAGAATGCAGACTAAGTGGGACTGAATGTCTACTGCGCGGCGCAAAAACGGCTGAGCAACCTGCAGCCTACAGAGGAATTGGCCCTTTGCTGTTGCTTTAGCCAATTCATCTGCTCTTTCATTCCCTCTAGTTAATCATTCTGGTTGGCCTGCGTAAGCGTTGCCCAGATGAGCCTTGACTTTGAGGAAGCTAACCTCGCGCGCACCTTCACGAAGGACCTCTTCAATAAAAAGCTGCCATAGATCGTGATTGTCAAAATTAACTGTTTCTGCGCAGTCATACAAGTGGTTTTTCAGTGCAAGGGCCCGATTAACAACAGTAGCACAGTCGCTAGCAATAGTTACCGGTCCCGTAGTAGCCTTTAGAGCCCAAACCGCTGCGTGCAGCTCGGCCCTCTGAGAAGTGTGGTCATTGCCGGATAAAATACAAGATATCTCAAAAATACCTGGTGCAACTATAGCTGCTGCAGATACTCTCAATACACGCCATTGCTCATGGTAAGCTGAACCATCCACGAAGACTGCGCCTTCAACCTGTACTCTCTCTTGGTGAGCGGGAAATTGTGTAAGTGAGTGACCGTTGCGTCGCATCTCTCGAGCTCAGGTGGGACCAGAAAAATCCCTGTAGATCATGACAAGGCATGTTCGGTGCCTCGTACAGGCCGTGCTTCTTCATAAGCAGGGTATTGCTGAAACAAATGCTGGTGGTTCTCGGGAATATCCCCGCAAATACAGCTATCAGTGTGACATAGACCTGCTGCTTTTAACCTTGGACCTATGTAAATGGCACCGGAGTGGAACGCTTCAATGATGGCTTTCGTGTAGCGGCGGTCTTTGGGGAACCTGTGCAAAAACAGCTCAAGAAATTTGAAATCAGATTCGGATCGGAAATCACTGTCAGATAAAAATCTGGTTAAAAAGGTGTCAATATCTGGGATGGAGTCGTCGACGTCGCAATCATGCCTCTTTGCTGCACGTCTAAGCAAGTATCTCCGAATTGCGTTTTCCAGGAAGTCGCGAAAGTTTTGGTTACTGCCCTCTGCAATGTTGAGTCTATTACCGGAATGCGATTCCAAGCAAAACGTATAAGGATCAATTATGTAAAAACCTAGCTCTTGGCAAAGAAACGCGAAAACGGCAAGAACACCATTGTTGGAATTCTTGAGACCCCCCGCAACTGCGAGTGCCTTTGCCTGTTGCATAACCCTACTAGCAAGTGAGGGAAGCCTTCTAGCTATCCTGCGGAGTTTGGAGAAGCAGTGAAGCACCCACTTCCCGAAGGGGTCGATAAAAGCGTCACGATAAGTAGCCAAAGCTAGGAATGGGCATCTTATACGGTTCTTCTTGAAAAGGACTGCAACTACTGAAGACCTGATGTTGTGTAGCATGCGGGAACTTGGGGCTTGAATCTCAGATCCATAAACCCATTTAGAATGAGCCGTCGAATACACGTATATATCTTTACGCCGCCTACCCAGAGGCAGCTGCTTGATTTTACGTAGCATGTTACAAGCTGCTGAAGCTCTCGCGTTTTGTGCGGCAGCCCCGCCTGTGGCTCGGCTAGAGTGGGAAAAACCCAAGGATTTAACATTGGCTTTCCCCTGAAAACGCTTACTAATTTTCTTCAAAAACTGGGTAGCTTTCCGCTTGCATTTAGTAACTACAGAAGTTTTGGCGGGATTGGCGACCTGGCCAATTTCATCATCAAAGTCCTCCGCGGCAGACAAAGCCTTTGCCAGATCGTCCATTGACTATTCACATGTCCGCATTTTGGCGTCATCTATGAAAGATCTGAAAGAAATGCTAGGAGCTATCTCAAAAATATGCCGTGCAAAGACAGCATACATGGTATTCACCATGAGAATAGACAGTGAATATCCCTGGATAGCTGAGTTTGAAGATAAAATTTGCCTACCGAATGCGGTGCCCAGCTTAAAAATTTTTACCTGGTCGGCATAGAACCCCAGGGCCGCACGATGAATCTGATCAGGCAACCCCATGCGTTGCGCTATTCCAAGGGAAACCTGGGGAATAAGCATATCAAAATACTTAAAACGATCCAAAAAAATGGCGGTTACGTCAGAATCATCGCTGCGCAAAACCATGGACAGAATCCATTCCGATTCATCAGCACTACGATGCGAAAGACCTCCTATCAGGGTAGGGGGGCAAATTGAGGCTTGCCATTGGGCGAGTTATTTAAATCTCAAAAATGACCACAAAGCGTACACTACTGAAGCAATTTCGATACATCTAATTTTATTAGGGCTGGACATTTCCTCGCCTTTAGATATAGATGCAATGCTAATCAACTTAATTGCTTGGGGCCATCTACCCGTGATCTCAGCAAGTTTCATGACAAGGCTAAACGGCATCCAAGCTTTAGGAGGTAGCTGGTGAAGCTCCCGAACTTGCCATCCATCTAGGCCTGAAGCTTTGGCCTCACTCTTTTTCTGAAACAATCGGAATAAATCTTCGTATAACAGTGATGGAAGGCGAGCTTGACAGTGAAGATTGTCTATAATTGCCCGGTACTTGGGAGAGAAAGAAGTCTTCATCTCTTCGAAATTCTTTTGATCATGACGATTATAAATTTCCTCCATATAAGACGAAATCATCTCTAATATGTCGTTGGGATCAGTGACAATAGAGCCATCTTCCCTTATAAAAAATTTGGGGCAACCAATACGTTCGTTCTGAAGCCACCTGTAAACGCGTCCCTTAGTCCCCTTGGCTGACTGTCGAAGTTTGTGCTTCCACTCAGCTACAGCGTCTTGTTTGAGCTTACCCTCTTCACGGTCTATATATTTGTACACTTCGCCAATAGCCCCCTCATATGATTCTCGAAGCATTTGGGGATTAGACTGGTCAAGGCGAAAGGGGATACCTAACTGTCGTGCACTGCTCAAAGTATTGCGCACAGTGGCAGAGAGCTCATACAACCAAGGCTGAGGAGATTGAGGGGTCCATCTGTCAACCTTCTTTTGGATTTCATGGAGGCGTTTTAAAATGGGCTTGACACCTGTAGTGAGCCTAGACCGTTGGGTGGGCCGTATCAGCGGCGCATGCTTGAAGGAGGGTAACTTGCCACGCGTTGGTGGGAGCGATTGCCCTGAAATTACATTCAAGCATTTGGTGGTGGTCTCATAAGCTGCAGCCCACAGGGCTTCGACGTCGCCTGACTCGACTGCCTGTATTAGACTTGGGAGGGCACGTTGAATAACAGGTTGTATAAGAATGTCTCGATCTTGCCGCCCTTTTTCGGATTTAGGTAGGTCATTGAAGGTCCACTTGGGGCGGGGCTTAGCAACACAAATATTGCTTTGTATCTTATCTAAACTTAATTGAACAAAGCATGGCGAATGATTCGGGAGGCCAGATTTCTTTACAACCCCGGACTGGTGGAAAAACGGCAAACAATACCTATTGAAAAGGAAGTAATCAATCCGGGATTTGCCTCCGGCATCAGTTTCGTGGGAGTTGGACTTCGCAAATGAGAACTCGAGCTGCTCTCCCTTTAATGCCTGCTGCTCTACGTGAACGTCAAACCACTCGTCGATAATGAAAGCAGATGCAATCGCTGAATTTGCTTCGGGGCTACTTTGAAAATCTCCGCATAACATAATTGGAGCATTGCCGAGCAATGCAGCATAATAGAAGATACTGTCCATAATGAAATTTCTTTCGCTAATGGACTTACTGCCAGTAGGGAGATAAATATTGAACACGTAGCACCCGGTTTGCTGAAAAGGGAAAAAGAGCACTTGGCAGCAAGCACGGATGGAATCGAAATCTTGAGGAATACTAACAGGGACGCACCCGCATCCCTTCTTGACGGCACAAGCTAGACCCCCAGTTGGCTGTCTAAACCCGGAAACAACGCCACGAAGCTTTTTGGGGGAGGGTTGGGGGCCTAGCAACAAATCCCATCCGTACTCATTGAACTTACGAGCGAGCGAGCTTTATTTGTAGTCGGGAATACGACTTTCCTGCATACAAATGCAGTGTAAGTCTTCGATGTCGAGGTTCGCGATTCTTTTGCTGTGTTTCACGCATGACGTTACGTTAGCACTCGCAAATGAAATAGGCCCTTCGCCCTTGTAACCTTTACAGGGGGAGAATACGATCCATAGGAATGGCTTGGGATTACATAAAATAGCTTTGCAGACCAGATCAAACCCACCTTGCAGGTGGCATGCAACATCTCCGCTTCGGGAGTATACAAGATTGCGCTGTGCATCAGCGACAGATATAGGATTAACAACATAATTGGGAAGGCAGCGCTGAGAAACGCTATCGACTCCCTTGCGTAAATGGCACTCACCGCCAGTATGCTGCGTGGAGCATGAGGTGCTGCACACAACGCAAAATGAAGCCAATATAGTAGCCCTAAAGAGACCATTCAAGGCAAACCTGTACAGCCGGCAAACCCCTAACCTGCACAAAAGGGAAAACCGTTTACCTAAAGGACTACAGAACTGGGTACCTGACGGTGAGCTCCCTAGAGAAACTTCCTGACAAATGCGTCCACAAACGCACTTGCGTTGTCCATGCTGAGCATGGCAAGAAAAGTACGACGAAAACTCCTCACAAGGTCCCTGGGCACAAATAAATGCGTACTCAAAATCACGGCCACGCCTAGCAAGGATCACAACTATACAGAGGACCAGCAATCTTCTCTTCAATACGCGCCGTGTTGCGCGATATTTTCTCTTTTGGAGCCTACCTGGACTAAGTCGAGGATGGCCCGAAGAAAATAGAAAAAGTATCATTAAAACAAAGAACCCCGCAACACAGACTCTATTGAAGACGAAGTAGCAAAGATACAAAACTGAGCCCATGGGTGCTACTTTTTTTGCACTTTCGGAGGTGGGGATTTCAGCGGCGAGCTTGTCGTAGAAGCTGCTGCTGCCTGCATATCTTTCATTTCCTGGAGGGCCTACATCATATCACGAAATCCGCTGAGGATCTAGGGCTTCATATCGGCCTGATCCGACTGAACAACTTTGATAGTGGACGTGATTTCACCCATCTGCTTCTCCAGCATCTCAACCCTGGCGAGCAGTTCCGGATTTGGCGGCGGTGGTGGCAATAGGGATTGGCCAGCGTAGGGCCTAACCCCGGGCACTGAAGGCAGACTGCTCGGCAAAGAAGAAGAAGGAGTCGCTTGCGAGGCTGGCACGGCTTGGCTGAGCACAACACGAGTGGTGTCCTTGCGCTTCATCATTGGCTTCTCCTCGCGGGAGATAAGCAGGCTGCCGAGGTTGGCGAAAACCTTGGTTTGCTTTGGCTCAGTCTCGCAGGCCGCAATTGCTGATGCAAGCTCGGCCAGATGCCACACCCTGAGCGGCACCACTTCCCAACCGATCTCTCGCAACACATCCCGTACAACACCAAGTGTGGTACCAGCTGGTAATCCTTGGACACGGTAAGGAAGCTTGCACTTCGCACCGAGATTGCCGGCATCGAACCTTTCGTCTTGGGGAAACCAAAACTTGCGGGCTTCTGCGAGCTTCTCTGAACAGACCCTGGTATACACTGCCCCATGGCTAGCAAAGACACCGTAACTGAACTCATGGCTCTCTGCGATCTTGGAGTAGTCCGCCAAATTGGCTTCACCGAAAATCCTCAAGATCTCGATGTTCTCCTCTTGTGGGTCTCCTGGGGATCTTGCTGCGCGAAGTTGAATGGAATTTTGCTCACTCTTTTTATAGACATAGTTCCGCGATATTTTCGGGATTTGAATGCGTTTCGCCAGATATCCATCTTTCGCGTTGGTTCTGCGAAGGACTGAACGGTCTCTGATTCCATTGCCTGGGACCAAGGACTCAATATATAAGTCGAAGGCCTCCCTATTGCCGAAGGCCTGCCAATCAGTCAGGGCCGCATCTGTCTTACGAAGCTCAACAAGTAAGACAATCTTGGGATCACTTTCCAAATCCAAGGCAGTGTCGCTGTGCGTAGGGCAAATCCAGTCGGACTCATCCAAGCTCAGGTTCACTAGGGTAACAGCTCTGGATTCAGTGGAGTGAGCAATCGCATCCCATATCGTAACCGCATCTTCGCTCATCTTGTTGCTCTCAAAACCCAGGATGACAACTTTGTCGCAGATGAACCCTTTCAAGATAGCAGCAAATGGCCCACTGGTCCGAAACATGCGCCAATCTTACAACCGCTGGAATGTCATGAAGGCGAAGCCACTTGAACTCTCATGAAGTTGGTCTACGGGAACGCACTTGAAACCTTTGCACGTGGATCCATTGCATAGCGACAGCTCCTCAACATCTGCTAGGCAAACCCCGGTTTTACCTGCGGTCGACTCCCATGGAGAGCGTTTGGCAAGAGATGCCGGCATGGCAATGACATAATCACCCAATAAAGAAGGATCTGCTATAAGAAAGGTCTCCAAAAGGAGAGCTACCCGAAAAAGGAGGGTGGTCCATCCTCGGTACATGGCAATAGACAATAACAATACTAGTAAAGGTAAGTTTTAGCTCAATCCACCCCCTGATTCCCAGCTAGCACGACCCCCTGATTACCAGCTAGCACGACGAAGACGTACTTTCCTACGCAGACCCTGGGGTCACGCCTTGGCATCCTGAACCAAGACAGCTATTGAATTATGCCTAATATAGTAGATCTAATGGTTAATGCTCTAAGTTGCAAATAACCTTTCAGAATAGCACTTCAAAGGCTTCATATCGGATTCCTAGCTGCCACAACTTTTCTTCCATATTGGGGAAGGATAAGTGCATATGAATAGAGTGGGCATTTCATTGCTCGCCATCTATCTTTTTTTAAAATCCAATAATCTCCCTCATCTATTTTTAATTTTTAGATATTCTACTCAATTATGATGAATCATATAAAGGATTTATATATATATATATATAGTATGGCATGCTCGTATGCCATAGAAGATGCTAGATATCCTATTGGATCGGCAGATGCAAAAAATCATTTGGAGACTTTCTATCTATATATTGGAAGTAGCCAACCTCGCCCCATATTCTTTAAATGCGGGCGTATCATCGCCCATATGTAAAAAATATAGAAGATCTATTAAATATCAGAGAAGCCAAAGCAGCTTAGGAGAAATCGCAATTTCCATATCCCGATATTTGACTCCCCATAACTTAAGAAGCTTCATATGAATTTAGAATGAATATGATTTTTCGTAGATATAATATGGTCCGCATATTTATCAACAAATGAATATTACGATCTGCCAAATGCGCTGCTTACGACAGAATGTGCGAAGTCAGAATATAAGACTATTATCTTTTATATAGATATCTATCTAAATTTCATTCAAGGATACTTGAGAATATAGAATGAATAATATATATTCCCTAAACCTAGATACGAATATATCAAGATGCCAAGCATATTTGTTATTCAAATATTGCCATTCAAATATATGATTATTAATTTAAGCTCGCCCATAGAGCATATAAGAGTAACTATCAATAAATTGCATCAGGGCATAATATTTTATGGTCATACCATATATATCTTAGTATTTTCATATGCTGAATAATAATCACTATTTTCTTGAAATTTTTTTCATATAAAAATATTTGAGAATACATTTTTGACTATAAAATATGGGGTCCGCAATACATTAAACTCTAAATATGAAAATTATTTAAATGAATAAATAAAATATAAATAATCATCTAATAATTCGTATAAATATATTCAAATAAATAAATATTCAATTATGAAGAAATATATCTAATATTATCCCAAATCATATAGATAATAGAAAAATCTATCTTTAGAAATATCATCATAATATTTCGAATAAAATACTTGGCATATAATCTTGAGTTCTCGAAAGAATTCCTATATTCAATTCTTAAATCGAATTTAGAAGATTATAATATCTTTGAATATAATTAGTGAAATAGTAAAAAATATCCAAAAATGAGTTAAATATAAAATACGAATCCAATATCAATCAAAATTTCTATAGAATATATATTTAAATCAAATGCAAATATTCAATCCCGGCGATATTCGAAAGAGGTCGAGATTTTTGAATATCTTTCTCAATTCTTGGGATCTTCAATTATGGCGGATCGACGTCAAGAGATCCGTAGCATCTAAAAGGATTTGTCAGGAGCCGATAGAGAGCCTAGCCCGTAATTTTTGAAAATAATGTGATGCAATTGTAATTATCCCTTACAAAAGACAAGCGATAGGTGCGGGGAGAGGTAACAACGACCAAAATTTCCGAAAATTTGCCGCCCGTGTTCGGCCAAAACTCTCGAATATTTGAAAGCCTCTAGCTTTTGCGAGGTCTTTTGATTTCCGAAGTTTTTATGGAGGCCTCTAGCTTGCCGGAAGGTCGTAAGATTTCCGGAATCTTAAAGCCCCGCAAGTGAGCTTGCTGAGTGAACGCTTGTCGTTCGGCAGTAGTTTGCGCGTTGATCAAGGGTGTTTTTAGGCATGCTGCACACACCCGTCTACATTTCAGATTGCTAGGCCTGGAATGACTCCCCACTTCCTTCTTTTTCTGGTGCTGTCTGTACTGCTCTGTACAACGCTTGGCCATCGATTTGGCCAAGGGCCCTAACGGGAGTTTGCACCTTGCTTATGTTTCTCGGCATTACCATGTTCTGGGTCGTCAATCATCTGCTACTTTCCAGCCTGGGCATGTCCAATCTGCATGATGGTCCATGCTGCTGCATTGCAGGCTCCGGGGCCGCGGCGTTGACCCTACACCATGAAGCTCCAAGATAGCATTGCCGCAGTCCTGTACCTCTTCAGATTTGAAGCTCTGAACTACCTTCCTAAGACGCTCTAGCCAGACAGGGCACAACTCGCGCTGAAGCGCCGAACTGCTGCGCCAGCCACAAAGCCTCAGGGCGAAAGAAACATAGGTTGCCCTTTACGTGTAACAAAACACATTCAAATCTTACCGAGAAGCTGTTTGGAGGTGCAAACATCGTGTGGCCTTTCCCAGCCGCAGTCGTGAACAGCCCTTTGCCAGGGCCATGAAAACCACCAGTTGGTCCTCGCACGGAAGCTGACTCACGATGGCTCCATGGGCCTCCACAACACTACCACCACAGCGACCGACAACGACGAGATCAACACGAATGACTACTACCACTACTCTTCCTGAAGACTACCGGTACCACTACGTACCAGCAAAACACCAAGCACGACAAAGGCTGCAGTTTGAATTGCTCCTCCAAGTGCCCATCCACAGCGCCACCTCCGTGGAAGAAATCCAATCCCTTTCGCACAGCCTCTTCCCCAACTCTTTCAGCTGAAGTCCCTTTCCGGCCCATAGAATCACCTCCGAAGATGCTATGCTCTGCATGGATGGCAACCACCACCCCGCAGGCATCACTACCATTCGCTGAGGGGCAATTGAAGGAATTCCAAAGCACCTGGGTCTCGGGCAAGTGCTCCTTGAGCACAACGCTAGCCCCTGCTGCACGCTTCTTCATGCTGCCTTCCACCATGCGGTTCAAGACGTTGGGGGGAACTCCTGTAGAGCTGAATGCTGTGGCACACACACTCCGAACGACTCCTGTATCCAGGAGCTCTATGGGTTGAAGCGGCCAACAGGGCGCAGCCGCCACTATCACAACCTCACCGCCGCCATTTGCAAAGCCTTTTTTATGAACATCCATTTCGACCGTGATGCCAAACAAGCGACGAAGCATCGGGAATAGGACCAGCTGCACGTACTCGACTTGCGGCGCGGTTACTTGGCCGTCTGGCGAGATAACATTCGTGCCACCTTGCAAAGTGACTTGCACAGCCTGTCCACAAGAAGCAGACCTGGCCAGCATTACAGGCAACAAAGCCTGAAGCATCAACATTGTGGAGCCACCTGTGCCCGCATCGACCAAAAACGATTCTTCTGAGCAAGAAGGAGCCTTATGAGGTTCCGGGACGAACCATACTGAGCTGCTACTCCCATGAAGTCCGTCGCAAGTGCCCCCTGATACTTGGCAGACACCCTTGATGGCGGCTATGTGCGAGGGCATTAGGCCGGCTGGATTGTGATTTCCGCGGACGTTACGAATGTGAATCCGGGTGCCGAAGACCGCAGCATAGGCAACAGCATTGCCTGACGTGTTGACTGAATTATTTAAGACTTTGCTAAATCCATTTGCTGATTTGCCTTTCAAGACATTGATAATTCGGTTGGGCCCATGCTGATACTTTCAAGTTCTCATGCGCCGCAACAGCAGTGGCGCGAATGCCTGCTGAAAGAACAGTGGGACAAACATGATCGACGACCAAGGACGCCTTGTGATCATTGGTGCAGAGATTCGTCTGGAACCTGTCCCCTCTGATCAAGCCGAGGGCTTGGAAGGCAAGGCGCACGGGACAGCACTTTTCCATGCGCGAGATTATCAGAACTCAAGGGGCCCCTTAAAAGGCAGCGGTTCACACAAGACGGATGACGCTTGGCCAAAGAAGTCTACCCGCTGCATGCACTAAATTGTCACGGGTAATATTTTAAGTTGGCCTAAGCATCATCCCTAAGCGTGACCACTGGCTTTTGGAGCCACTCGTGAAGCGTAAGCTGCAATTCTGCGCTATGCTTCGTTAGGCCGTCGGCCCATTGAAGAAAAGTGGGGACCCACCTGATGCGTTCTGCATCCACGACCTCCTGTATAGCCCTCACGTTCACAAGGGACCTCTTGTCCGCAAGGTTGGGAGTATCACTGACCACTACGTCATACAGGGACTTGGCGTCCACGACGTGGAGGTGAAGAAGTCGGTGCGAGCAGCGGTGAGCAGGGACGTTGTAGAGCAGTTCAGCGAGGAACATGTTGAGGTAGCATCCCCTGTCGCAGCCTTCATCGGCTGCGCTTGCCTCGGCCGCCAGCGTCGAGCGGCAGACCCTTGTTGAGCGCCCCGAGCGCCAGTCGAGGACGGCCGCCGGAGTCGTCTTGTGAAGTGCGGTGTGGGAGGTCAAGAGAACCAGCACACCCAGTTGAGAGCGACAAAGCTCCGCATTTGCCCAAGAAGCGTCGGAGTAGGTCACGATGACGCTGCCGCGGTTCAAGGCGACGTCCTCGATGACGATGCCGTCCTGCTTCGTGGCTCGGGCGAACTCGAGGGCCTGGTAGAGGGACTTCAAGTCGGCCACGGTAGTCTTGTCCCCCTTGTTGGCAAGGCTATTCGTGGCGGACAGCTCTGGCCGAGTCTGGGTCGAAAGCCATTGCATGCAACCGGACATGCTTCGGAACTCCGCCTTCTGTTCTGCCGTCAGGGTTGCGTCCAAGTCTGCGCCTCTGGGGATCTTGCCCATGGACAGGCCGTCGATGCACTCGGCCTGGCAAAGGTGGAGGTAGAAGCGCCCATTGTTCCGCTGGCGCAGCGAAATCTGCTTGCCCTTAAAGGTGAACTCCTTGTTGGGCTCGACCCGGTTGAGTGAACCCCACTTAAAGGATTCCCACACAGGTTCGATTGAACAGTCTTCCCTGTGAACGCCGAGGAAATCGTCCACGTAGACGAGGATGATCGAAATCAGTTCATCCTGGTCATTAAAGAGGAGGAAGACCATGCGGTCGAAGGAGTGCTGCCGATATCCAAGCTTCTTAAGCCTCTGGATCACGGTATTCGCCCACAAGCGCGGTGCGTTCGCTAGCCCATAGATGTTGGTCAGGACCAGGTACAAGGGTGCCCTCCAGCATCCAGTGGCTCGAGTTACGCCATCGTCAGGCGGCTTCAAGTAGAGGGGCAAGGTCCTCTCTGAGGCAGGCTGCTCCCCTTGCAAGAAGGCGGTGGCAGCATCCCCTGTCCAGCCGAACCATTTCTTTTTGGTGCCGGCAAAGTCCTTGTTGCTGCCGGCCGTCAAGACAAGGAACAGCACGTGTTCGCTGGTCCGGTTCGGGGTCGGGCATTCCCGATTGAGACGCCGGAGGTCGGGATCACAGTGTCCCAGGGCCACGACGCGGCATTTTGCCCGCAGGGGTCCAAGTCCCTTGGCTTTGTCCCGGAAGCAGCTGCGTGTCCTCAGCACACGTTTGGCGAGGATCTTGTCTTTCAAGACGTCGCTGGCCTCCTGATGGTTAAGGGCCTTCACCGAGCGCCACTCCATCCAGGAAGAGTGCTCCTTCTGCACCGCCTCCTTGTAAGCCTCCAGCTGAGGGGGCGGCATCTCCATGATTTTGCGCCATGGAATCTCACGATCCAAAGCTTTGGCTTCCATACGGGACATGCCTTGCCTTGAGCTCGAAGTCGGCGGGGCATCGTCCCAATCGGAGTCTGAGGTGTCGACCTCCTGCGCAGGCTTGTCTGTGGCCAACACATCGTCGCTCCGATAGGAGGAGGCAAGGTAGGCCTGGTAGAACTGGTTGCAGCTCGGTCCGTAGAACTCGCCGAGGGAGGTTCCGGAAGGAGCTCGGTGGAGAAGTCCATCTTCCTCGTAGAGGTTGCCAGTTAAGGATTCAAAGGTCCGCTTGGCTGGCAGCAGGCCCGTTACTCCTGAAGTCGCAGAGCTGGTCACCGGTGTTGTAGGAGCCCTGGAGGTGGCAGAAGTCGAAGGTGGCGCCACCTGTCCAGAGTCTGCAGGAGTGGGAGGCAGTGGCCCAAGTAAAGCTGCTGGAGTCTCGGATAGGTCAGCGGCAGGTGAAGGAACGTAGTCGCGGACATCGTCAGGTAGTTCAGCGGTTTCTGTCGTGTTCGGCTCCAGTGCGAGGTCTGTTGCTATCTCCGGAGGTGGCAGCTGCGCTTGTCCTTCTTGAAGCTGTGGAAGTTCTGGTAGTCCAGGAAGTTCCTCGTAGGGAGCGCTGAAGTCAGGAGAGAGAAGCTCGGGAAGTCGTTCTGCAGGCTCCAAAGCCGGCGCTTGTCCTTCTTGAAGCTGCGGAAGTTCTGGTAGTCCAGGAGGTAAGGCAGGTCTGGGCGTCGAGGCCGTAGTCAAAGGCGCTGGTGACCGGCTTCTCCGTGGTGTCCTTGGCATAGAGTTGCTTCGGCGTGCGCCCTGCATAACGTCTCCAAGTCGAGCGTACACATACGTATTATTGATGGTGCCGGACAGCTGTGCTTGAGCTTGTGGTGGTTCAGGTGTGGGGACAGGCGTCCCAGGAGCCCACGAAGCAGCCGCGTCAAGTCTTTGCTGGCCGGCGATTTGTGAAGAGGCCGCGGCGAGGAGCTCGTCGTCGGCCTGGTAGTTCATGAGGAAGTCGTCTTCGCCAAGGACCCGGTGAAGAGGCTGTGCTTCAAGCATCTCCTCTTCAGGCGGAGGCGGTCCAGTCTCATCTGCCCAAAGGCTTTCAGAGAGTGCCTTGCTGGCGTCTTTGAGGGCGGTCACGTCCTGCTCCGTAGGAACCCATTGTTCAAAACCAACAGCCGATCGAAGTTGCTCGGTGGCCACCAGGGCGGTGGTTGTTCCGGACCTCACCCAGGCCAACTTGGTTGGGGCAGACGGGTCCCATGACAGGAATTTGGCCGTAACCCAGCCACCCCTGTTTTTCTGTCCCCGGCGTCGCCACCTCCAAAAGCAGCATGGGCTGCCTGGCTCCAACTCCGGGATCCGGACGCGCCTTGTTTTCCGAAGGATCGCCCATCGACTGTTGTACGTTCAAGTCCGCGATCGCCTTGACCGCTTCCGAGCGGACCCTTTCCGCTGTGGCCGCCGGATCGGTCGCCGGGGAGACCGCCAATGCCTGGTTGTCCATGAACAGCCCGCCGGGAAGTCGAGGCACTCTTCCAAAGACCGCCTGGAAAGCCGACCTGCCCCTGCTGAGTACCATGCTGTTAACGGCGTGGAGCGACGGGGCAATGAGCAGGTCCATCTCCGAGGCTGAGGTCGCAGAAAAGGTGTCCACCAGCTTCTCGAGGACGGTGCGCAGAAAGGCGTTCTGGCGCTCCACGTGGGCGATTTTCCAGTGTGCGTCAGGCGGGCAGTGCTCCACCAAGGTGCCATGTGACTCCAGACGGTTCTGGAAGTCGCCTTGGAAACATCCATCCGGATCTGCCGCCACCAGGACAGGGAGTGTATAGGGTCGAAGCCAGACTCGTTCAAAGGCCTCATAGGCAATCTCTGGGGTGCGGCCAAGAAGGACGGCAGCCTGATGAAAGCGAGTCGCCACGTCCACCATGCCGAGCACCATCACATTCTCGCCGTCCAGCTTCCTGATGTAGAAGATGTCGAGTTCAACTCGGTCACCAAACTGCGTCACAGAGGAAGGGGTGGCTGAAGGTGGTGGTGCCTGAGGTGACCTGAGGCGGTCGCAGGTAGCACATTTAAGCTTCGTGTGCGGAGGGGCTGCCTTGGTGGCACGCCAATCTGACCAGTTCCTCCGCCGTGGGGTGTCCAAGGTTGATATGCACCCGTGCGATGGTCCGGCGAACTTCTGCAGGGACGTCTGCTGAAAGGCCAGGAAAGGTGACGTCCGTGGGGAGGTCCGGCATCGGTGAATCGGGCTTCCCTTCCGAGCTGGAAGGTTGTACTTCGAGTCGCCTTTCTCCGTATGCAAAGACAGCGTATCGAACTGCTTTGGCAAATCTCTGCTTGGGCTGCTGAATCTCAGAGAGGTCCTCCATCTCCACGCTGCGTGAGCCGTCCGCACACAGGAGAAAAGCACTGCGAACCGTAAAGGGAAAATCCAGAGGAAGTCGGCGCTGAGTAGGAGTTTGGACGCACTGAACGCGAGCCAGGTTCATCCCGAGGAGGTCGCCGATGTTCTTGCCCACATCGCTGTCCACGTCCACGTAGAAGGGTCTCGTAGAGCTGGTGCCGAAGGAACGCTCGAGCATCGTCACGATGGGGTCCCAGGCAGCCAGGTCAGAGACTGGGCTTTGGAAGGTAGCCAAAGCCTGGTGCAGCGGAAATCTCGTGACATCCTGAGCTCTTATGTAGTCGTGGTAGAGGTGGAGGAGAGCATCGACCAGCTTCTGAGGATAGACCTGAGAAGGCTTGGTGTCCTTGCCCTGGACCGGAACTGTGTACATGCGCTCGGTCTCCGAGAGGCGCTTGTTGAGCACAGTGGCCGCGCCCGGAATGTTAGTGAGGAACTTAAAGGGCTTGATGACGGGCTCGCCGTCGGTTGTGGTGCCGCCGTAGGCGCCTGAGTCAACGATGCACTCCGCAATGCCGGGGAAGTCGCCGAGGTCGCGAAACTCGTCCATCTCCCAGAGCCGTGAGTGCCGCGGATTCTCCAGCACAAAAGCGCGTTCACCATCAAGCTGTAGGTCCAACAGCTTGCGAATGAGCCGCCTCATCTCCAGGTCATCTTGCCGTAGGCGATGAAGCACATGCATGCGCTTGCTGTAGTTCAGGTTCTCGTTAAAGATGGAGTACAGAGTGCAGGGGTAGGCCACATGGAGAACATGGGGCCGTAGCCGCTTGACCATCTTAATGACATAGTCCTGGGTCTGCAGCTCCTCAAGGTGCCATCCAAAGACTTGGTCCACAGGTTCCGAGGCACTGAGTCCATAGCGGGACGCCTTTGCGGTAATGCCGGCCTCGCCGGCAAACAGCTCCATGACGTCGACCGCCGGCGGTGGTCTGCAGGAGGTGGACATGAGGCTGTCATAGATCGCCCGCTCTCGGTCCAGCACACCTGCCGAGCGGGCCCAGTTGCCGCTCAGTCGTCTCCGTCTCCCGTCGTATTCTGTCTCCGGAGGGGGTTGTGCAGAAGGCTCCATGGAGTTGAGTCCGACATCTCCGAACCACTCGGCATAGAACGGGTTGTTCGGTGCCTGCGTGCCGGAGTTGTCGAAGTCCTCGTGGGTGTCGCCGGCGATGCCTTGGCCGTCGTGCCTTGGGGCTTCGAAGGCCGACGGGTCGATGGTTCCGCTGTCCGGGAAGGTACTGCATGGGCCGGCGCAGTATTGGAGGAGGATGGCAAGGGCGGTTGCGAATTGAGCAGCGATGCCCCGAACTTGTTGTCCAGGTGTTCGACCCACAGACCTTCGTGGGCGTTCCACTTCCATCTCTTCAGGCACTGCTTGCAGCGAGCGAACTTGCCGTACGCGTTGCCGTACCGGACATAGTCGGGGTGGCTGCAAGTTGCTGCGGGATGTGCGAAGTTCACGTCGAGCTCCGGAGGCACGTCCAGGTAGATCTCGGGCGCCAGGAGGCCGAGGTTCACAGCATGCGCCATCTGTATGAACACGTTGCGCTTGAGAAGCTGGAGGCATCGTACCAGGCGGCGCCATCCGCGCAGCCATGTCGGTGGAGTCGCCTGCATGAAGTGTCGGGGTTGCTGAGGACGAAACGTCAGGAACAGCTTGGGCCAGAAACACGAGCTCCGGAGGCGGGCTGTCCCAGTCAACTGCATCTTGAAGCTGCTGCCACCTAGCGCTGTCTGAGGGAATGTGCTTGCTAAACTCGACCACTGAGACAGTCAGGTGTCCATTGTTGCGCTGCACAGGCACTGTCACGCCTAACTTGGTGAACGTAGCAGAGGACCTAGGCATGTCAAGCACCAACCCGAGCTGATCAAGCAACTGATTGGACGCAAGCATGGGAATGTTTGCTTCGAGGACGCCTGCTCCAATCACAAGGTCGGTTCCCCCTATGCCAGCTGGCATGTACAAGCGGTGCTTGGCCTTGACTGGGTCGCCGCTGCCAAACTGAAAAGCATCTGTGCAAGGGGCTCTGCACACAAGCAGGTCCTGAACACGGAGGAGTGAAGCATGCGCAGTTGCCCAGGAGCTCCTGCAGCAGGTCCGCTGGCAAGCCGTGTCGAGGATCATGAGGCCAGGGAAGTTCACGTCGCCGTCGGTGGCGCGCCGCACATCGAAGACCACGTTGATGCTGAACATGGTGCCGTAGGTGGGCTCGTCGACGACCTCGAGGGAGCCATGCTCGGCGTGGTGTACGAGGTAGGTCTGGCGCGGCGCCTTTTTGGCTCCTTTCCCGGACTCTTGTCCTTTGGTGCTGCCTGAGGGCGCAGCAGCGCCTTTCCCAGATACTTTGCACTCTGGGTCGCCTCGCCAGTGACCCTTTTCTCCGCAAGCTGCGCAGTGGGTCTCCTTCTTGAGGCTTGCAGCGTCCTTCTTGGGGCCTCAGTCGCATGCTGGAAAGCTTTTTGGCTGTTACGCTCAAAACTTCTGTCCACGTGGCCGTCGTCCAAGTTGCCGGCCTCGTCGTCGTCGGGGGCGGCCTGGTCCTGTTCCTGGTCGCCACCTGACCCCTCAGCGGACTCGTGCTCCTGCTCGGTCTCGCCCTCGTCGGCCTGGTCCGCGAGGTAGACCTTCCTGGCGAAGCCGGTGGGTTTCCCCCCTTTGCCGCCTTGTCCTCCTTTGCCGCTTGGTCCCGAGGAGCTGGGCGGATGTCCTTTGCCTCCCCCTTTGTTCCGGTTGATGGGCTGCCCGTCTCGTCCGATCACAGGAGGGGACCCTTTAAAGTCGGGGAACTGCATGGCCATGCTCTCGGCGATATCCTCGAAGGCCAGGGAGTAACGGCTGCCCACCAGAAGCAAACGCTGATCCTGAGGGCTGAGTCTCGCTCTCTCCAAGAGCCTGTTCCCACGAGCCTCGCTGTCATACATCAGGGTCACTTCGACCCCGACAGCTTTAAGATTGCGTTCGGTACGCCTGTACCGATTGCTAAAGGCCTTCAGTCCTTCGCCTGGTTGCCGCTGAATGCCTTCAAAGTCGGAGAGGTATTTGCGCTTCTGGAACAGCTGCTTCTGCTCCATAGGCTGGCGGAGGGTTTCCAGGATAAAATCTATCCCCTTCTCGGAGTTGATGGCCTCGATTGGGGCGTGCTCCAACTCCGCCTCCGCCTCCCCGGTCAAGCTGGTGTACAGGACCAGGGACGCCTCCCGAGGTGTCATATAGGAAGACACTTGAATCCTCCAAAGAGCAACCTTCTTGGAGAACTTGCTGTACGCGCGTAGATCAGACTGCTCGTACTTCCAGACAGGAGGTGTCGGAGGGGCCCCGCCTCTCCATCTCACACCCCGCGCCGGTCCCATCATGGAGTTCCAGCTGGTCGAAGACGAAGAGGAGGTCGCCACCTGAGAGGTCATGACCTGCTTGGTGTCGGGCTGAGGCTTGGTCGGCTTACGTGCTGGCGAGCCCTTTGCTTTTGGCCTTGCTGCCTGCGAACTTGCCGTAGGCGGTGTTGCCGGGCAGGAGCTGGGTCGAGCCGTAGGCCTCCAGGTCGTGCCGCCATGTCCGCCGCCAGCAGGTCGGGAGAACTCATCCAGCTCTTCCGGGTCCACAATGGGATCGAAGGTAGCCGTCTCGGACTCTGGCATCTCAAAGCCGTCTGAGGGAGGTCCATCAGGAGGTTGTCCCCGGCGCAGTGCCCGATTGAACTGTTGCCGTTGGCGTCGGGAAATCGGAGCTGGCTGCCCTTTGCCGGAAGGACCGCGAAGAGGTACTTGTTCAGGAGGTGCTTGCGCAGGAGGTGCTTGCTCAGGAGGTCCTTGCCGGGGAAGTCCATTAGGAGCCCGGGGCAAGAACATCCAGGTGCCGCAGTCAGTCTGTCGGCGCAAAGCCTGGTTCGTGGAGTAGAAGTCGTTGCTTTGGCAGGTCGTGCAGCTCCACTGGCCAGGTCCGATCTGCACGGCCCTGTCGGAGTCGCAGCGAACGCATCGCCACTCACAGCTTCCCTGGATCGCATTCGAGGCCGCTTCCCGCTGCAGAGCTTCGAGCCACGGGTCGTCACCACCATGGGGTTATATGGGGTTCAGGGAGTTCTTCTTGATCAAAGGCGTCCAGATCGACGCGGTCATCCGGAGGCTCATCCAGCCCGTCGAGGCGAAAGATCTCCGGGATCCGCGGCATGATCAGGCCAAAGACGATGCCGACGCGAAGGTCGAAGATGAGGAGGTCAAGCGGCCACGGAAAGAAGGCTCCGGTGCCAACTGATCAAGCCGAGGGCTTGGAAGGCAAGGCGCACGGGACAGCACTTTTCCATGCGCGAGATTATCAGAACTCAAGGGGCCCCTTAAAAGGCAGCGGTTCACACAAGACGGATGACGCTTGGCCAAAGAAGTCTACCCCGCTGCATGCACTAAATTGTCATCCCCGACTTTAGCCCTCTGATACTGCCCTCCGTTCGGGGTTGTTACCCCTCGCTGACTCAACCATTTTAGCTTTGCTTTCCGCAGCAGGACACAGAATTTCCTTTGGTTCATTGCTTTGCGGCTCTAACGTGTGAAAATTCGTCAAGTGGCACAGACCTACCAAGTAATGAAGCACTGGCAATCAAGGAATTCCTGCTGATGCTGTTGCACTGAGCTCCCTGCGCAGAAGCTGGCCGCCACCTTCCAAATGGGAACCGTCAACTTCCAAGTCTCTTGGAACGAAGCCCGTGCCATTGAAGGGACTGATGTCAGAAGCAAGAAAAAGTTTTCCAGAAGATGCCTTTGCCATTGCTACTCTCTCCAGCATTGAGTTGCCTTTCTGAACCTGCTGTCCCGGCGATCCGGAGAGCACCAAGCCCAGTAAGACCCAGTCATCTCGGATATGGGCCGACAGAGTGATGGCCGCCTCCTTGAGTTTTGGTACCCAGTGGAGCATGCTTGCCACCGATGATGCTAGCGCTTGCCTGAATCTCACAGTCTGCTCCTGGGACCCTGCGGCTTTGCACTGCACATAGAAGCCTCACATGCAACGGCCATTGCCAAGAAACTGTTATTCGACAGCTTCCGGAAAATCATTTACACGCTTGTTCATAAAGTGCTTTCTTGTTTGCCTGCAGCTGAATGCGCACATTGTTTAGATGGTTTCGGAAGCCTGTGCAGAACGTGCTAGCCGTGTTTGCCTAAGGTATCCCGAGAAAGAAACACAGCACGTTCATTGAGATTCCCGCGTGCGCTAGGCATGCTCAAAAAGAAGCACATCATCATGGATCTTAAGTCGTCGCCCCTTGCGTGTCCCCCTCCCATCTACTCTGGCTTTGCAATGAAGCGCTCGGTACTCAGCAAGCAATGGGTAAGCACTCGGAATGTTCTCGGTAAACGTACGGACTATGAACGGCGTGGAGAGCGCTTAGAACTTGTAGACCCAGAAGATTATCTCACTAAGCTTGCTAAGCGCGTTTCTGCCGGACATTGCGGTACAAATTTATAGATGGAGGGGGAGATTACATATCCATAACATCATGGAAGATCGCTGTCTAGTGCACACACTGCTCTAGTCTAACTGCTTGGATCACTTCTCAGGCTTAGAGTGGTTTCCCTTCTTTGCGTTTTGCGTGTGAACCTGGACACTGGTCTCAGCTACCAAAGAACACGAAGTCCACAACCCCTCAAGATAAGTGTCTGGGATTGTCGAGGGATCTGCATTTCCAGGCTGCTAACGCCTTGCGGAAAGATGCCAAACGGGTAAAACGAGGGTCTGGATGTTTTGACAAGTGGGGATGGCAGTCCGATGACTGTAGCTTGCAGAAGCCAGAAATGAACGAAATAGACCATGATAGCCCCGTCAGCCCTTACTTCCCCGCCTCATAGGCATGTCGCAGTGCCTCTGCGCCCTGTGTGGACAGCCTCAACGAATTGAGCTAAACACGCATAACCGAGCAGCACGGGTGCCCGCATGAGGAGTGCAAACTCTACGGCTTTGCGACTGGGAAGCTGCGTCGTGATTTCATCCTGCATATCTGCGACACTCCGCTGCAGGAAGAACTCCGAGACTGGGAAGTACGCTACAGCCAGGTGCAGTGTTTGAAGCATGTTCTTCTGGAGCTGCTCTAGAGCCCGCACGCTTTCGCTGCTCAAGGGTCTCTCGTGGAAGGTCAGCCAGATCTTCCCACGAAGAGCGGGCAATGCCTTGCAGTGCAACAAGGGCTCAGAAACTTGGCAGCACAAGGCCCCCACCGTCCGTGCCACCTTCCGGAAACGGATTGACCCATCATATGTTGCCCATACATCAACGGCCTCACCTGTTGCCGCCAGGCCATTTTTGCAAATCGGATTGCCTTCTGGTAACGAGCCACCCAAAGCTGCTGCAGTTGCGAGCGATTCAACGGAGAGCTGCCTCTGAACCACGCCGGTTACCATAAAAGAATGCAACTGGACCTGCACAACTGATTTGTCCCCGTCGGCTTGTCTAGCAAGCATATCATTCGATTGCTTTGCCGCTACTCCCGGAAGCTTGGCCACGGTGATGTGTGGATGGCAGTTCTGGCACAATGCAGCACAGGTGTCGTCCAGCGCAACGCGAAGTGCAATCAGACCAAGCCCTGCATCCCAGCAAAGCGCTACAACAGTCACCTGCACCTGTTTGCCCTCAATTTCTTCAAGCCTTTCTTGCGTGCTTCGATTGGCTGGTTCCGCAGACCAAAGCAGGGTCACGTGTGGCTGGCTAATTGGTTGAAGACTCTGCGTGGTATGCGCATGGGCCGCCTGGATGGTATCTATGGACGTCAAAAGTGATTCCCGCAAGCTACCGACAGCCGGATCCCAAAGAATAGCCTGCCAATCCAACATGACCATCCAGTACAAGGTTTTCCACCTTTTCGCCAGGCCAGCCTGCGGTCAAGTAAGCTTCCCTGGTTTCGAACAGAACAAAATACCCCAGGAACATCAAATCATCTACTTTGAACATCCCACCCTTAATGTTTGGTGGTTGCGGGGCAGCATCAACGACTTCCAGCAACAATATGCAGCATGCTCAGCATGCAGCAGTGCAACTCTGAAATGTTGTGCCGGCCTGCAGACGTAACAACTGTACATTCCATTGGGGTGGTGGGATGGCTTGTGTGAGGCTTGGATTTTGGTAGTCATGCGCTGTGGCTGGGCACTGCAGGGAGAGATGGGAGCCTCTGGCGTTCTATGGCTTGCTACTCTGAGGTTGGGGCTATTCTGCGGTTGGGCACTGCTGGGATAGTCTGCGGTTGGGCATTGCAGGAATACTCTACGGCTGGGCACGCTAGGAACTCTCGGCGGTTGGATGCTCTGCGGTTGAGCACTGCGCGGAAGGCGAGGAGAACATAGACTTTTGAAAATCTGTTTTGAAAATCTGACAGTCCCGCTGTGAGCGTGGGGAACTATGGCCCCTTAAGTTTATCACATTCGCCGCCTCATGAGCCTTTGCCGCCGCAACTGCCTGCTGACAGAGCTCGTCGGTAAAGGACGCTTCTGACAAAAGCCTGCCATCTCTAAGCTTGCTCAGCGCCATCTTTAGCAACGTCTTTGCATCTAGGCGCATGTCAATATCAGCATAGACATCAAACTGGAACTTCTCGTCGTCAGTCAGGACTTCAGCGCTTTCAGCAGCTGACAGCACCACGGCAGCGGCATCCATGGCTTGTGGAATCAGGGAAAGATGAGAGAGGCCGCGACCGGAGATTCGTGCCGCGCAGATGTCCAGTGCACGGGTGGACTCACCTTCTTCATCTTCCGGGTGGCACAGATTCAGCAGTGCAAAGGCAATCTTCCCACTTGATGCTCGCTGACGAAAGCCGTGGCCAGCCGCCACCAGAACTTCTTCTCTGTGCTGCTTTATAGTGTGGATCTTGTCCACAAAGAGGTACCGCACCTTTGCATTTGCCGCCATGGCAGTCACTGCTTGAAGAAATTGCTCCTTGGGAGACCTTGAGCGCTTTCCCATGGCTGTCACCTCATCTTGATTGACCCAATCGCCTCCGAGTAGGTTTTTGAGGCCACGGCATAGGCTGGACTTTCCGCTCCCTTGCAATCCACGCACCTCAAGCTCACTTTCGAGAAATACTACTACCAAGGTCCACAATAATGTGAAGGTAAGCAATATACAGCAATCATTCTATTGAATGGGCTGGAGGGTTTGAAGCGCGGCCCGGAGGCCCGTGTCCAAGAGTTTCTTCCGTGAGTAAAAGGCCGAGCTGTAAGAGAGGTGTCAGGAGCTCTGCGCCCCCTAGGCGGAATCGGAAAACTGAGATGACCTTGGAGGTACACCTTCCAGGCCTTAGGGCCTGAAGAGGGCCTGGAACAAGTGCAAGACTCTTGGGCCAAGTAAGTCACCTTTTCAAAGGGTTCCCAGCGCCCCCAACCTGCTACTCCGAACCACTCCCTAGCAGAAATCCGCCAGGTGTGCCTGCCAGGAGCCAAAGACACGTACTTCCCTCAGCAGGCATTGGCAGCCGAAGGATCCAGTGCCAGCAGCAGCAGCAGCAGCAGGGGTGAGAGAGAGAGAGAGAGAGAGAGAGCGAAAGTCATCGCCGATGTCGCTGAAACTTTATCACTCCAGCCTCACCGCTTCCACAATCAGAAGCAGCACCAGGAGCAACGGCAATCACCACAACAGCAGCACAGTCATCATCACTTTCTTCTGACGTCGCGAGCACAAGCAACAGCGAAGTTCAGAATGAACTGCCTGACTCTCTATATTCTGTGGCTCACAGTTCTTGTTGAAGCCCTTTTGGGGGTGATAAGAACTGGGCGGGAAAAAAGCACCACTTCCCATCGCGAGCAGTGCTGTTGGGACAGTCTCTGCGTTTGGGGGGTGGGGGGGGGGAGCATGGAAGCATGAACTCCCACCTATCTGCAACATGAGATCCAAAGTGACAGGTCTTACCCGTCTTACCCATGTCTTAGCCACAACATCAAACAATCGGGAGCAACAAGCAACAATGACCCTGCGCAAGCATAGAAACCCTCGCTTCACACCGGGGCAGATGGCAACCTTGACTTGCTTTGTTGAACAAGGTCGGGTCGACTAATTGTTGGACCCGCGATGGATCTAGCAAGTGCTACAGGCCATCCTTGCCAATTGCCAGGTACAGCCAATCCAATGAGATTCGGGAAAAAATGGCCAGGCGCAATGAAAGCTAGCGGGGATGGGCAGGGTGGGGACAGGGAGGACCGCGTTTTTTTATGGACGTCTGATGCCTGAACCTCTTTCACGACCGTACCGAACTCCTTGGATCAAGCATTTTTCGGTCTTGTTTGCCCAGGCTATTTGTCCCCCAAACCCTTGCACCCTCTGGTGCCTAGCATCCTCTCTTCAAGAACTTTACAAGATCTTAGAAGCTTGTTGGAAACACCTGCTCCTTGCAAGGTGTGCTGTGGTGGGACTTCGTCAGAAATTCTTGCATCAGCTTTGAACCAAGGAATGCTGTAGAAATCTACCGTTGACCTTCGTTCGCAGGTAGCCGCGTATCAGCACCGGACCCCTCCCCCTGCTTCGCTCTGGGGTCCTTTCCTGTGAACGCATCGAGACTGACCCGCCCCCTCCCCCCGTCCACCCCCCCTGAACGACCACAGCACTCGCAACAATCGCAACTCAGGCTCTACTGCTAAGGCAGAAGAAACTCAAGCCTAGCTGTCGCTAGCTTTCATGAAAGAAAAGCACCCATGGAAGCCCACTAGCTGTAGCCCTGTCTTTTTTGCAGGAGCGGCACTAGGCATGAAAGAAGAGTGAACTGTTGAACCCCCTTCTGCTAGCATCCTGCTAGCATCTTTGCCATGTCCAGGCACCAGAACAGCTGTGAGAGCAACGTCCTCATCTGGTGCATCCAGGGGAGCCCTGGAAAGAGCTTGCGATGAAGTTGACTTCAGCACCTCTTCCAGCCAAAGTCCAGGTGCCTTTCCGGGATCAGCGCAACCAGCGCAGCATCCTAACTAGCTGCAGGTCGCTGCAAGCCTGGCCTGAGTTTCCAGCCGCCGACGATGTCGACACAAAGCTGGCACCCACTGATCGACTGTCAGCTTTGCCTTGGCTTCTTGGCACAGCAACAACGGCCTTCGCAGGCAGCTCAAGCCAGTGATAAATTCAAATTCGGTAGTTGCCAACTGTCTTCTTGCCTTACTTAGCCACATCAACGAAATCAATCACTAACTAGTTCACAGAAGCTGCTTGCAGCCAAGGTGCCCGAAGAGTTGAGTACAGCTCTGTGAACGAGGCAAGCCATTCCGCAGTGCAAGCAGTTGCCAGGTCCCGCGGTAAAGCTTCAGACCATGTCTGGCCAAGGTGGAACAGGTCGTGTGCAGCCTTCAGGTCAACCCAGAATTGAGACAAGGTCTCCGAAAAACCTTTCTCCGGGAGGAGGAGGAGGACCCAGCGATAAAACAAGAGGTAGCCCTCAACAATTTCACTCTCATCTGGATGGTGCACGTGCAGTAGCCTTATGCGGCTGCGTATCCGCGATTCTGAGGCTCGCTGACAAAACTTCTCCCTCAGGGCTCGAACAGTGACGTACCACGAGTTTTTCCACTTGTAAACCAGGGCTGTTCGTGTCTTGGAAGGCGTTCGAAGAACCACGTACACCACGGCACCTTCCCGGTTTGGAAGAAGAAGGTGCTTTCTCTCCAATTGTTTGACGGCATCCTCATCGCTGACCGCAGCTTCATCCAGCGCTTCCACGGCGAAGAGCCCTCAGAAGGGACATGTGCAAAACGTTTTATGTCTGAAGATGTTTCACTGGAGATGTGTTCAGCATGTTCAGCCAAGGCGCCCCACTCCTGGAAAGCTTGAGCTGCCTGCATTGGGTCAAGCAGGGTCAGGCCAGCGTTGCGGAAGGAGCTCGGAGATGTCACCGCAAAAAAGCGGATATGCGCCTGGATTTGATCTTGACCTTAAACTCCATCAAACTTTCCACATGAAATTAAACAAGAAGGCTGACTCAGGATAGGACAACAGGTGCAGTAAACCAATTGGCCCTCTGCATGCGGAGCAGCAGCTGTTGTGGTAGCTCTGAATGTGTTGGTGCATTGGAGAGATGGACTCTCCGCAAAGTGTGGCAGAGTTTTTGGCAACATACCTTATCATGGCCATTCGCTGATCTTCGCGCAGTTTGAAAATCTGTTCGAGAAAGACCCTGGCCATCTCCCTTGCAAATTGGAAACGGTCCTCTGTATAGCAGGACAAGTCCTCGAGCGCCTCGTTTTCTGCCGTAGCAACAACCACCACAGTGACGTTCTTGGATCCCAGAGCCAGGTATGGCACATCCCGATAGAAGAAGAACGAGGACTTACACATCTCTCCATTCTCCTCGGCTCTTCGAGCATCTTGAAATCGCAGCCCGGGTCGAAAAGCAAAACTGTTGGACATGACGGGCTAAATTTAATCGACAGAGTTGGTGCAAACCCCGCTGAGAATCCCAACCCAAACTGGACCGTACAGATCTGCACGCCCCAAAACCTCAGTCTATGTAAAACATTCTAGAGCCAAAGCCGCCTCTGAACCCAAGTAACGTCCCTTCGTTGAGAGCTTGCGACAAGCACTCCCGTTTCGCCTCCCCAGTCCACAATTTCCGATCCCACTTCGCGGTGAATTTCACACGAGGATTCCCACCAACCCCCCACTTCCTCCCCCACCTTTGTGGAATACTCCTTCTTCCTTTTACGACTGCTACTGCTACTGCTGCTACTACAACTACTGCTACTGCAGCGGCTGCTGCTGTTGCTCCTACTCCTACTCCTGCTCCTCCTCCTCCTCCTCCTCCTACTACTACTACTACTACTACTACTGCCACCGCCATCTAGCCATGTTGACAGGTAGGTTTCTTTGGAATGTTGCCAGTATGAGCGGCTACGATTGCAGGGGAAATTAATGGTCCCTCCACACATGACAGAGCTCAACATCTGCTTTGCCATTTTGTGACTCATCGTCTAAAGTTGAGGACGGGCGTCTGCTTAAACATACCGAGGGGATCTGAGGGGTTATCCTTCCTCAGCGAGCAACTGAGAAATGTCCAGTTGCGCAAAACTTCCAAAGTCTTTGTGCCATTGCCTCCAAGTCTAGCCGAGAGTCTTTCGTGGAGAAAACAAGCGACAGCTTGCACCTTAACTGCAACTTCTTCATTGCTGCTGGAAGCGCAGAGAGAGCGCAACGCCGTGCACCCCCAGCCTCAGAGGCAAGGGGTCCAAACTTTTCCTCAGCGCTGCCAAACTTGCGCATTGCAGCCAGCTGGCACAATAACACTCCTGTCTCATCGCCCTCACGGACCTCAGCATGGCCTCGCGGCAGGGCCTCCCATAAGGCCTGGTTTGCGAAAGCTCGATCCGCAGATGCCCGCTTGGCAGGCTGTGAGTCAATGATGGTGAACGTGGCTCCTGACGGGAGCGTCTTTGCCCTCTGGACGCGCCGCAGGTCTTTGGAACCCAGGTCAGGTAATTCGTTGTGCTTTCCGCTGGGGGATGTACAAGTGACCGCACGCAGCCACGTTTCAATGCCACACTCTGATTGGGTCTTGGGCTCCGCAGCACTTGAAAAGAAGTTGCTCACCACTTCATCTGCTGTATTTGGCTCATGACTGCTGCCGGCGTTCTTTCGCAGCACTGCGGTCCGGGGCGTCTGTCTCTGTGTAAGCCGGGCCACGCAAGACAAGGTATAGTACCGAAGCTGCGTGGACATCTCGCAGTCGATTGACGCAAGCTGGCGAGCAGGCGCTTGGTGTTGAGAGGGCAAGCCAACATCACACAGCTCGACCTCGAAGACTTTCCCACAAACAGCAGGAATCAGGGGCAACTTCATAAGATGTGGAGGCTCGGCCTTGCACAGCAGCGGCAAAAGCCATCCCACAAGATGGCCCACAAGTCAACCCGGCTGCAAGAACTGATCAAACGAGGAAGTTCGTTGCATCAAGACACGCGCGCATTGATTTTGAACAGCGTGTGTTATATGTGGACAAATTCGATTATAGATGAAGCATCGCCAGCCCATTTAAACCAATGCCAGCCCTGACGGGGATTTGCCAAGGGGGCCTCAACTTTCCTGTCCCGACACGGGTTGGAATTGCCAAAGTGAAGCCTGATTCAAGGGTGGCAACCCTTCAAGATTGTCTCGCAGGCTCGCAGGGGTAACTGGACCCCATGCATGTATAACATGAAATGCTCAAACAGTGAAAATTTTTCTGGGAGCACAGTAGAACAGGGGAGGGAGGGCCAGGCGGAGAACGGCTGCGAAACTGTTCGGAACTAGACGAGAATGATGATGCCAAAGCACCTGCTCAATTCTTGATTTTTTTGCGGCGCCCGGAAGGCCTCAAAATGCTGAAATGTGAGCGCTTGCCCACACTCCGACGCGGAGGCATCGCCCGAGCGTAGTAAGGGAGTGAAGCTTCATGGTTCTCACTACTACGCGTCGCCTAATTTGATTGTGTTTGCCGCTTGCCAAAAAAATAGCTCATGATGTTATCATGTCTCAGCTGAAATTGATTGCCCCACTAAGTTTCCTTGGCAGGTCCACTATTGCAACTGCATTCGTGCCACCCAGGGGGTGAGCAGCTTGGAGTACAGGAGCAGGGGGCAGAAAGCCGAGCTGACCATCCCTACACACACCATGCCCCGAAAAAGTAATGATAATGGGCAGAATTCCAACCCAAACAGAAAACTAGTGAGGAGTTTTAAAGATCCAGTCTCGTTAGCAATAGAACTTGCACATCTTGTCTGCTCGAAGATTCCCGCGAGGGGTCAAGATCCGGTCAAAACCTATATGACCTATCCACCCGTAGACTTTCAAGTTACCTGGCGGCTCCAGCCTGGAAGTTGAATGCCACACCCAAGTCCTTTCCGTTCCGCACGAAAGCGATCTGAAGCCCACTGCGGCGGTCCAGCCGAGACTCAATCAGGTCGCCTTTTCCAAACTCTTCCTGGCTGCCCCAGACTTTGCAATCAAGACTACCTTCGCAAGCTGGGAACTAAAGTGGCTTTCCAAGTGTCACCGTAAGTCTCAAAAGCATTGGCGTAGGATTTCCTGAGCTGCACCAGGCTCTGCTGAGCCTGATCAAGCCTTGCAGGAGCCTGTAGCCTTGCTGGTAATTATTTGGACCAGCGTCTTGCCAGTGCCTCCAAAGCCGAAGCTGGTGTCAGTTGTACCAATGGTATCTGCTGACCGGCCATCTGCCACCCAGCCAACTCGCACCAGACCAGATAGAATTCGGACTGAAAAGGCACCTGGAACAGAACCACATATTAGAACTCCTCTTGTAATTGGACACTCCTGTTCCTCACAAGCACAAGTTTGAAGACTTGGCAGGGGTGGCGGACTGGAATGCGCCTCGAGACCCAACTAAAACGCCAGAGCTTTCGAGGCTTGTGCCGCGCCAGGTGGCTCTTGTGCAGGAGATGCGCCGCCCGGAGTCCTGTGAATTTATCTTTTTGGCATCAGAATTATGTCAAATGGTTTTCTACTGTTGTTCAGGGTCTGGAATTAATTCTCTGTAAATCTAAAATGCTTTTGGCCTGAAAGCTGCCTATGCCGCAAAAATGCTCTTGGACCCCAAAATGGCCCAAAACAATTTCTCGAAATCTAGCAGGTGTTATGACTACTGTTGAGCTCGGACTAAGGGAGTTCGTCGTGCTCGGCTGCTGGACCTTCTTTGTGGGCATGCTTCAGGAATTGAGGATAGACAGATACAGTCACAGATGCAAGCAGTGACTTGCGACCAATGCGAGGGATTTGGGCGGGGAAGTTGAGGGACTCCACTAGCAAGTTGTTTTGGCTTGAAGGCAAACGTCTCTCTGCTAAGATGGAAAAAATTGCTAGTGCAGGAAGCTTGTTTGAGGGCGCGCTCTTTGTACTAGAAGAAAAGGGGTACGGAATTGTGCAGAGACAACGAGTAAGGGAGACTGGTTTAGGCGAGCGGCCAGTCAAGGCAAGTAAACGTGTTGTAAGGCGTCGCGGCCAAATAAAAAGGAAGTTGGGCATAGTTACCTGGAGAGGACAAGTTGGATGCAGGGCTGGATGGGGATGCGTCAGCTGCGTATCAGTTGCGCAACCCTTGGGAATTTGCTGCTCAGCATGAACCGGCATCGTGAAGGAGTTGCACTGGATGAAAACACAACCGAAATCGTTTGCTTTCCCATCACAAATCTGCAAGAGAAGTGCAAGATGAAACTTCTCCGGCAATCCCTTGCATCCATGAGAGCACTGGTCGCAAGTGTTTGCAAGAGCAGCAGGGCATGCCAAAACAAACTCGTGTCGCAGGAGTCCTCAATCGTGAGCCCCGCGGCCACCAGCCAGGACATATCCGAGCGTGGCAAAACCACTCGGGAGAAGCTGCAGGTGCTGTGAAGACCTTGTGCCTTGAACCAACATGAGATAGGCACCGCATCTCTCGCCGCCCCACCGTAGTTTGCAACAAGCTCAATGCCCGTTGTGTCTTCATAACCTTCTGCGCCCTTTGCTCTCATTAGCATACATGTCGTTCCTGCATTGCTCCAACAAGATCAACAAGAGCAATTGCAAGAACCGCCGCCGGCGCCGCCGCTGCCAGCAGCAGCAGCAGCACCGCCGGCGGCTGCGGCGGCACCACCACCAGCGGCACCAGCAGAAACACCAGCATCACCGCCGCCGTAACGTCCCATGACGATGAAGACAGCGACAACAACGACAATACCAACAATAAGAACTACAAGGAGGTGGGCGACGACGTATGATTACGGCAACAGGCGCCATCACCCACTCAGACCATCCCGCCCTTACCCCCGAGCTGGCCGCCACCGTCGCATACCCCGACTACCCCCCACCTACCCCCACCACTGGTATTTATCCATCAGCATTTATCCATTCATTCATCCGGAACTGTGGGTTTGCAAGCTCCTTGGTAAGCAACATCAGCAGCGAGCAGGCGCAAACAAGCACAACTGCAAACCACTCCCCTTCATAATCGTGATCCTCACCACCACCACCACCACCACCACCACCACCACCATCATCATCATCATCTGCCGCCACAGACCAAATCCACAACGTGGCGCCAGCAACGAAAGAAAAAACACAACTCCCATCAGATCAGCAAGTAGCAGCAGCGACAACCACCAACTAATCAACCCAACTGCCCCAGACAAACACACATGCGCAAGAAAACACAAACATAACAAACACAAAAATCATCACCCCCCAACTAGCCACCACATCCACAAGGCGGAAGCGTTATTTATTGTTTTCCTAGGTTCGGCTGTATTGCTTGGTCTACAGGTTCGGCTGAAAGGCCGTTTACCAGGCGCTTCCAGAACCGGAAATATTTTCTTTCCTAGGGGTTCTGGTAGCGCCTGGTAAACGGCCTTTCAGCCAAACTGTAGACTAAGCAATACAGCCGAACCTAGGAAAAAAATGGCACGGGGCCCGGTCGGTCGGTGTGTAGCAGGCGGAAGCGTTTTTGTTTTCCTAGGTTCGGCTGTGTTGCTTTCTCTACAGGTTCGGCTGAAAGGCCGTTTACCAGACGCTACCAGAACCTTACAGCCAAATCTAAGCCAAACCTCTACTGACCCGGCAATACAGCCAACCTAGGAAAACAATATAACATGGGGCCCACATCCACGACGTTCAGTATAAATCATCTATGCCTATCCTTTCTAGCTTATGACTTTCATGCAGTGTTCCTTGGCTTGGCTCCTCTCTCTCTCAAACCCAGAACAAGCAGCGTGACATCGGGATAACCGCCTTCATTGCCTGCCGACTTGCCAGCGCTCTCTTATGATTATTTGGGAATGCTATTGGACCCCCTTGGCACAAACAACATACTCGAAAAGAAACTAACTCCTAGCAATGCACGAAAGATCACGAAAGCTTTGCTGGCATTGCTTTACGCAATTGCGGACTGGCCCCAGAGCAGCCTGGCACAAATGGATCCCCCTTTTGCCTGATAAAGCCTCTCAGCGACGTTTACCGCATCACATCTATCAGCGCATGTTGGCTGATGGTTGTTCCATCATTCTGCCACAGCTCGCCGACAATCAGTCTTGCATGCTCTGGCTCAGAACGGATTAAGATGTTCAGAAAGGCCCACTGCGTTTTTTACAAGATCAGCGTCATGCTAGCGCATTAAAAATACAGTCTGCATCGGTCGAATGTATAGATGCTACATGGTAATAGGGTGCGGCACTCACAGACGCAACGCCGGGAGCTCACAGTCTAAGACCTCCTGCTTTTGCTCGAACTGCTCGAGCTCCGGCGGCTCCGGCTCCGCCGCTTGCCAGCCGTGTCTTTGGAGCGTCTGCTCCTAGACCTCCCACACCGACGGACATCCAGACTTCATACCGCTAAGAGAAGGCGAATGGCAAGAGAAGGCACCTTCTCACTACAACAGAGCTAAGTTGCAACATGTATCCTGAATTGAATTGCTGCGATGCTTCCGGAGGGATTGGTTAGGTATCAGCCATCTTCACAGGCCAGAAATAGCAAGAACATGCTGAGCAGAGCTTGACTTGGTCTGAATCTGCTATCGTAGTTGACCAGCGGTGCAACATTTCAAGATATCAAACACCTGTGCTTGCGCAGTGTCTACATCTAAACTTAGCTTGATACGTGTCATTATGGTCTGGGGAGCTGAATGTCACTAACTCCCTATGCTGAAGCAGCTAGCGATAGCCTGAAATGGCTCATATCCCGAAAGTTTTAGCGGCCCACCGCATTGAGACTGCGGATGGCAAATCTTCAACCGCCTTATCAAAACCAGTGCTAGCAGTCGACGCGAAGTTGAAGTGACAAACGCCTAGTTGAACCAAAATCCAACTTCAAGGATTTCAAGCCCATCACGCAAGTCAGCCTTCTCGGGGCTTTCGTAGATACGCCTCAGATGGCTGCAGCTTCAGATTCTGCAAAAGGCTGCCATAGCATGTAGCTTCAAAGCATCTGGGGACTTCCGAGTGCATGATATGCTAACGTTACATTCTACAAGCCCTCCCCTAGCACAGAATGGTCCAGCTTTGTGGAAAGTGCATTGCCTTGAGGGGCTGCCTTTGTAGGTTACACCGCATAACATGTAAGGACTGGGCGACGGCTATCACTGCTGTCGCCTCGCCTTCTCCTGCACAGCTCACCACGACTTCGCATGCATGTGTTCAGGGCTTCTTCAGCGCACGCACCCACACGTTGCAACCACAAGGGTTAAATCTGGAATCGTTTTATGTATCATGGGTACAGCAGCAAACTCAAACAACAAGTACCGCAGAACGGACACAGACCCCGTTGTTCGCATGGTATAATAGCACTTCGAAACGCAGCGATTAAAAGACGTTTGGTCCAGATGGAAAGGCTGCAGCTTCAGTCTGAGCATTCTACTCTTTTCCGAGAAGCCAAATTGGCAGTGTCCTTGCTGGACTTCTGCTTCTACTTTTGCTGCTTCTGCGGCTGTCCCGGCTTCGTCCTCAGTTTTGGGACGAGTGCCGTGCGAACGCAAGGTAAACAAGCCAAAATGCCACCATCCCAGTCCGGAGTCTGAAGTTCACACTTTCCCCCAGTCTTATTTGGTGATGCGCTCGCCAACAAACGGCACGATGGTTCAAGTCTCTTTAAACGAATTACCTCTGGCACACTGCGTCCACCGGCAGCACGCCCCAAATCCTACTAGCTGGTTGCTCGGTAACAGAGGCAATGGGAGGAATTAACTCATGGCCAATGAATCATGGCCGAAAAAGCCTCAACCGATGCGAATGTATGAAGTCACTCCCACATCCTCCTGAAGCTGGGCGCACTGCCTCTGCGGTTGCGACCGGCCACGCCTCCAAATCTTTTGTCGAGGCTGGCTCTCGACCATGCTTGGAAGCTCAACCAAGGAACACTTCACATGTGAACACGCGCATTAAAACTTCCGAAGTCAGGCGAGAAAGAAAGAAGAGAGAGAGAGAGAGAGAGAGGGAGAGAGAGAGGAGGGTGGCAGCGGCAGAACCTCGATTTCGGCTGCCGTCTCGGTCACGTTTGTGCCTATAACTGTAGACGGGTCAGAGGACAAGATTGAGATATGGATAGATATGACAACCCTGCAAGCAGTTTGTCTCTGCTGGGAGTCTTGCCCACCACCACCGCCACCGCCACCGCCACCGCCACTTGAGGCACCACTCTTCTCCACGACGACATTGACCGCCAGGTTTTTTCCTGCTTGATCAGGGCTGAACAAATTTCCCTTCACTTGCACTCTACCAAAAGGCCAAACGCATGTAAACTTCTCGAACTACCCTGGCACTACACGCTGGCCAGTCCTTTCTCGCGGTTGTACTTCACATCAAAGCGAACCTCATTCGGCTTACAGGCACTTATTTGAAGCAAAAATCAAAGGCACGCAAGCACACAGCAAGGGACACGCACACACACACACACACACTGTGACACTGGAGGAGAAGGCACAGTACTGACACGCAGCCTTCCGATACAACTTTCTAGTATCACTATGACCTCTACCCCTGCTGCCAAGTATTTTCACGCAATTGTGGATGCGTTTGTCTGTCCTGACCACTGAATTCCCACTTACTGTCTCTGTGCGGCAGCCGAAGCACGCTCTTGGATTCTTGGGCAATTGCAAAAGACCTTGTGTACTGCCTGTAGCTGCCTGAAGAAGTCAACTCCCTACAATTTATGATGGCACTGGTACCTGAAGAGGTGCCAAGCCAGAATCTGGTGAAAAAGAATTGGTCGCCACACCAGGGGCTCGAATGCGCACATGTCTGAGGTCCAGTAGTTCTGGCAGCCCGCACCAAGGGCTCTTTAATGCTGCCCTGGCTACTGAAAACTGTATGATCCAAGGGTCTGCCAAAACAAGTCATCAAGATACAACAACGGCAGCAGCAGCAGCAGCAACCACAGAAGAAATTCAGTAAACGTATGTGGACACAGCTAGCACCCAGCCTTTTCAAAGGCCCTGACCCTGTCGCCTCGTTCGAGTCCATTGGCCCTTGCATCACGCAACCTGAGGCGAGAACAAAGTCACGGCAGCAAAGCCGCGTCAGCAAAGACTTTGCCGAAACCTACCTTGAAACTTGAGACTCCCTCAGCTGTTGTATACTACATACCGCAACAGGAAGAAGCCGAGCCCAAGCAGACAGCGATCTTCTCTCAACAATTCTCCTATGCTCTGCCACCTTCGGCTACCATCAAGCTGACTCCAAAGTTCCGCATCCAGTAGTCCAGTGTCAGAAGGCCAGGGGCCGCTTTGATTCACCCGAGGCCGAGGCTCGCTTACGTGCACAAACAGGTCGCCAAAATTGGAATCATCCGGGGCAATAAACCCAAAGCCCTGGCAGCAAGTCTTCAACATCAGCAACTTGCAGCATGCCTTGTTCAAGTATGACAGGTTCTATGGATGACCTTCTCCTCAAGCCAGGTGGTCACCAAACCTGTGGGCATCTATCCTCATGGCACCCGATGCCTGCCAAGCTACGTCACTTTTCTTTGACACTTCGTACCAAAACGCCAACGGTAACGGTGGCTTTGCTCAGCTCACGTGGCTCCATGTTATCTCAAATCCAATGACATAATGAGGGCTCGCTGCCTTTTCAAAACCGGCGGAATTCCGGATCTGAAACATTGGGCACTATGAGGAAAGAAGTTGCAGCACTAGAGATTAAAACCATGTGCCCGGGAGTGCTTTTGCAACCTCCTGGCAGCTGAATATTCGCTGCCACTGCAGGCGAAACGGTCTAATTCAGAGAGACATCAAGCCATTGCCCCGCATTTCAAAAGGCAATGGGTGGCAAGAGCTCACTTCTTGGCTTCAGCTTCTTGATTGAGGCAGACTGCCAGCGGTGCTTAAGGTCGTTCAGTCTTTAATCTCATCGACTCCCTCAGATACAATCCGCTCAAGCGGTTTGAATGATTGTGGCAAGTCCAACCTCGGCTTCTTGTGGACAAGCTGCAACATACAGATACAAACCACAGGACATAGCACAAGCCCCCGGCTTCTTCGTCGTCCTTTCGCTGGTATGGCCCCATGATCTGGGAGTGAGGACCTGTCAGATGGTCTTGCCCGTCACGCAGCCTGCGATCCTTCGTGGCAGATCGCTGCCTCGGACTTCCTGCTTGCAGACCGGGCAAGACGATACTTTGAAGTTGGCCTGAGATCAACCCGCCCGGCATTTTTGCAAACAATGAGCATCAAAGATAGGATGAGCCCCGGGCACATTGACCTTCTGCCCGCCATCAGTAGAAAACCACTTGTGATCAATAGCTTGTGCAGCTGTAAGTCGTCGCGCTGGGTCCTGGCTTGGGAGCGGGTCGAAGTGCCCCTTTGTCGCCGTCCCCTAACCTCCCTGTTGTAAACCTTTGTCGCTGCCCTTAGACCACATGATTTCCTAGAGTTCAGCCCTAAAGCACTCAACCCTGGACCCTGCTGTCCAGCACCAGCAGCTGCTGCAGCAACTGCAAGGACTCGGCTGATGCTTCCTTTAGCTCTTTAGCTGCCATCGCATTTGCCAGTACCTTCAGTGCACATGTATGATTGGAATGCCTGCTTCCTGCTCTCTGCGCCCAAACATCTCACAGCTACCCGAGCGTTTCTGCAATGGGACATAAAACAAATCGGTAGCGTAAACAACTAAGAGAGCAGGTGGCAACGACGGGACAGTGCTTGAGAGCTTCTCAATTCCAAGCTCTTGGCAGAACTTGCTTCACCACCTCCTCGGCCAAGCTTGCGTACCTGCAGCTGCAGACTTCCATTCCATATCTCGAATGAGACGGCCCTCTCCATGTCCTTCAGGATACCGTGCACTCCTCCTGATCTCCATGCACTGTTTAGAAAACTGCCCTGCCCGCATTGGTTCGATGTCGACTCCAAGGATGCTGACTTGCCAAGGGGGTTTGGTTTTTCACTGCGAGCCCGAGCCCCCGAGCCCTCTCTCGATTCGGCAGACCAACTCTTGCATTATCTTCCGTATTCCTTGTTGGGCTCTGATTCGAGTTCCTCATGTTGGGTTTCTTGTTCTTCGCAATGTGGTACTGCTCATGAACCCTTGTTCAACGTGGCGTAGCTGGGCTGCTAGGCAAACATAACCTGGAGGCCCTGAACTATGAGCAATCCCAAGCGGGTCCCCCTCCTTGATTCATGCCTTCTTCCATAAAATAGTGCCTTTGCAAAGCCTGTTTCATGCCTCTGTCCACCCTTGGCCGGCAATAGCGCTAAACGTTCCAAACAACTTTCGGAGCGGGTGCCTCCTCCTCGTTGGCAGGCCTCGGTTTCCAGGACTTCGTGCTATTAACCACTTTGATCCGGAGTAGCAACTACCTCACACAACGCACGATGAGGTGTGGGTTTGTGCGTGTGCTCGAAAGCTTGTAAAGATCGGCCATCATTGCACAATTATTATTCAAGTGCCCACCACTGCTGCTTGCCATGAGCTCGAGATTCTGGCGAGTCCCCCGTGAGCAAGACGTACAGGATCACACCAGCCTCGATGGAAACTCCATCTGCAAAACAAAGGGGTGCCTGGACTACACTTCAGCAAATTTAGCTAGCTGTGCGCATCAAGTTTGCAAGATGGCGAGATGCGGCCCACATGTCCATGGCTGCCAGGTGAGGCGATGCAGCTTTGGCGCCGACCACCTGCAAACGAAAGCGGGAAAAGCACTGCGGTGTCAGGCCTTGGCTGCCTCTGGGGCCATGAACATTAAGGTCCCACAAACTGCACCATCCCAAGGCTCACCTCCAAACATTCTAAGGGACACGACACGTGGGCTGTGGCAGCTGTGGCAGCTGTGGCAGGCACCAAGGCTCATGGCAAAGCCAAAGTCCAACAATGCCAGGCGAGCATCCTCAGCCTCTCAGCAAACATAGGACGCCTCCGAAACTTCCAATCCTCCTGCTGCATGATTCACCGGCCTTGCTTCGAAATCGGAAATTGGAGAGCTTGACCTTTGGGTCTGTGCAAGCCCTGAAGTCAACGGGAACACGGCATGAGGACAAATCCACGCCTTTACAGGCCACCAAATCTTGGAAAGCTATTTGGCGATGTTGCAACTGGGGCGAGGCACCGCGCGCCTGAAAAAAAGATTGTGGCGCGAATCTATCCCGGAGGTGGCGGACTTGCTTTTGAGACATCGATTGTTTGTCTCGTGCAGCTCAGAGAGCCAGAAAGAACGAGAAGCAGTGGACCACACAGCAATCATGCCGATTGAGGAAGCCCTGTTACGCTGCCCTGAAGAGCAAAATGTTTCGAGGGAGGCTCTATTGGAGATGATTGGCAGATCAAGAGGTGGCGCCTTGGTTTCATCCCTTGGCTCTACTTTTGGTCAAGTAGCAATACAAGTGCAACATTACTCAGCAGCATTCAAGGCCTAAAAAACATGTCAGATGTCAGTTGCAACGTGCAGCACTGAGAGCGGCACGTCTCTGTGAAGCAAACCGACAACATCGTGAAGATGCCTGACTGGGTGGGGCAAGCCGTCTCGCAATATCCCGCCAATCTTCCCCCAGCATTGCCATCACCAAGCCAAGCTAAATTTGTAAGTGTTGGGCGCCAGCGCTTGCAAGATCTCCATCATCACACGTTGCAGGTACGCCTCGCGCCAGCTGCTAGTGTAGTGTTCTACCCGGACTGAATAGATCTCCGCCTCCGTCATGGGGAAAAGCTCCTCGCATGCCAAAGGTATAGCTGAACAAGAATGCGCAAGCTATGGACAAGCATCGATCAACTTCCCATCCTCCACCTGGTCCATCAGCTCAGCGCCAGTGAGCTCCTGAAAGCGCACGCGGTGCTTAGCTGCGCAGCTTCCAGTCTTGACGCGCCAGACAGCGTTTGCGAGACCGACCTTCCTGACAGTCTGCAATCAGCCCATGGATCGCTTTGCGCCGCAATCGCTTCTAGAGTAGATTTTCCCCCATATTCTCGTGGGGTTCTAGTTGTTAGATGCAATCGCCCGCCGCCGCAGCGATTCTTCTGCGGTCGCGAACATTTCAGGGCGCGCGGTCACAACTGCCTTGAGACTTCTCTTCCAGACCGTCCTACGAACATTTCGGGCGCGCTCCAAATTGTCCTTAAGAATCCTTTACCAGACCCTCCCGCAAACATTTCGGTCGCGCTCCAAATTGCTTTTAAACTCCTCTTCCAGACCCTCCTGCGAACATTTCGGACACGCTCCAAATTGCCTGTAAACTCCTCTTCCCGACCCTCCTGCGAACATCTTGGTGCGCGCTCCAAATTGCCTTTTTGACAAATCTTCCAGACCCTCCTGCGAACATTTCGGGCGCGCTCCAAACTGTCTTTAAAAAATCCTTTTCCAGACCCTCCTGCAAATATTTCGTTCGCGCTCCAAAGTGCTGTTAAACTCCTCTTCCAGACCCTCCTGCGAACATTTCGGACACGCTCCAAATTGCCTGTAAACTCCTCTTCCCGACCCTCCTGCGAACATTTTGGTGCGCGCTCCACATTGCCTTTTTAACAAATCTTCCAGACTCTCCGGCAAACATTCGGGTCGCCTTTTAAATTGCCTTTAAACAAATCAGTGCGCTCCAAATTACCTTTAAACGCATCAGCAACATTTCAGGCGCGCTCCCATTTGCCTTCAATTTCCGTTTTCAGACTCTCCTGGAAACATTTCAGTCGCCCTCTAAATTGCCTTTAAAATTCCTCTTCCAAAACTCTCCTGGGAACACGTCCCTCGCCCTCTAAATTGCGCATTAACCCTGAGCGCTGCTGCTTTTCTGAACTTTGCTGTGGAGATGGGTCTGTACTCTAGGAGGTCTGTCGCTGGTGTAGGTGTCTGCGCCGTTCTGCCATGGTTGTTGGATACCATCCTGCCAAAGCCCAAAGACGGAACACATAGTAGATGCGATAACCTTCTTTCCCCAAGCAGGAAAGTTTTGGGGTCCTCTTCAAAAAAGAAGAACGCGGCGGCTGGAGGGGCTGCGCGCGGCGAAGACTGTGGGCCCGCGGAAGAGAAAAAGAACGGGGCGACTGGATGGGTGGCACGCAGCGTGGCCCGTGGGCCCGCGGTGGGCCGGCGCAAGAAAAGAAGAGCGTGGCAGCTGGATGGTGGCACACGGTGCGGGCGGCGGGCCCGCGGTTATGATTATTGCATTGTAGCTGGATGGGTGGCGCACGGCGCGGATCTACGGGCCCTCGGTGGGCCAGCGGAAGAAAAGAAGAACGCGGGGGCTGGATGGGTGGCATGCGGCAAGGACCTGTGGGCCCGCGAAGGGCCTCGTGACCGAAACCCGCGTACGCTGGTTTGTCTGTTCCCCAAGCAGGAAACGTTTGGGGTCCCCTGTTTGAAGAACGATGCAGACCATGGCGGCTGGATGGCCTGTGGGCTGGCTGGGTGCCGGCGGCGGCTAGATCGGCAGCGGCGGCTGGATGGGCTTTACGGTCGCTGGATGGGGGGCTGAGTGAGTGGAGAGCTAAACTTGCCAGCTCAAGGCCGGGCTCAAAATGCTTCCATCTTCTCCTTCAACCCTACGCCCTACACCCAGAACCCTGCCAGGTTAAGGCACGAGATCAAAATCCTTCCAGTCTAACCCCAAAGCCCTCGACCTTGACCCCTGAGAACGAGACTCAAAACGACACAAAAGTCGCCTCCATGATCACGTAGAAGTTCTTTGCGCCCTCGAGCATGTCGAGATACACCGCAATGTTGGGATGCTTGGCCTTGACACGGCACCATGGGTTCGCCACGCATGGTGGCATGTTCTCGCCCCGTCCTCTTTGGACATGCGAAGGAGTTTCTCACCCAGACAGCGGTCAACCAGGAGCGCACGATACCTTGCTACCAGGTCGGCGTTGGAAGCATTAATGCTATGCCAGAAAATGCATCTTGCAACTCCAACATGCTGAGATGCCGTTCACCCGCTGCATCCTTGCGCACCGTCTTTATCACACATTCCGTGCCTGTGCCTGCAAAGCAAACAGAGACAAGGAGGCTATGCGGCTGACAGCTGCTTGGTTGCTGCAATTTGCAGATCTGGCGCCACACGAACAGGGCCTACATCCTGCAACTGTGCTTTCGACAGCCAATCTTTGCTGTTGGCCCCCCCTTTCATGTCTCTTACCCTGCAGACCTCAATTTTCAGACAGGGCCGCGAAAGCCACTATAGACAATCCCGAAACAGCGAGCTGAAACGCTCTTGCAAATGCCTTAAAATTGACGGCCGGCCTCAGGATTCCCCTGCACGGCCACTCCCAACCCCTGCATCAGCGCCTAGAAAATCACATAAGTTTCATCTGTCTGCACTTGGCAGCTCGTGCTCCTGGATCTAACCGTAAGATTTGTCATCAACCATTAGCAAGCACCTGCAATGCTGGATCACGGCCTTTGTGTTTGCATCTTCGCACAACTCCGAAGCTGCCCGAGCCCACAGACCTGATCTCTGAGCCACAGTCTTTGCACGTAAACATAAATGTTTGTCATGCGGCTCTCTACTTACCAACCCTTACGTACAGTATGCCTCCAAAAAACAGCATAAACCGACCCTCCAAAAGGGATAACGGATAGCATCAACCCAGCCATGGAACAGCCCACTGCAGATTTACTGCAGAGATCATGTCAACTAACGGTCAAACCGCCTGGAATTCAGTAGTCACTAGTGAACACGAGGAAGGCTTGTTGGGCTATGTCAGCTCTTGTCTCCCAAGGGCGAGGGTGAGCTGGTCTTAGCAGGTGTCTGCACAGAACCAATCAGAGAGCACCCTGGAATGCCGCTCGAACACGCCATACCAAGTTTAGAGAAGGAGCTCGTCAAGGAGCTCGTACAGGTCCTTCCATAATATGCTGTATGTCGATGCGTACAGCTGTTGACCCAAACGAGCTCTGGCCTGCAGCTTTGTCTTGTCATTGGAGTTCTGCAGCTTTAAATCGATCCTTAGATTGATTGACATTACTAAGAATGATAGTCTAGAACTATCTTGGCTTCTGTTTCAGAATGATGGGAAAATGATGGGAACACAGGCAATAACAAACAGGAATCGGTGCAAGCAACTAAAACATGAAATAACGGAAAACGCAAGGAAAATCATGGTGACAGAAAGAATGACATTCATTCGCAAAGGCAGAGCGTTTTAATCACACGCATGCTACCTATGAGACCCACTGGCATCTGGTTCCCAGCTGAAAGGTCGTGAGGGAACAGCGGCTCCCCACACCGTCAGTTTTTGTCTTACAAAAAAGGACGACAGCAGTCATAGTCCTTTGTCTCACAATACTAAGTGCTATCTATATAAATGCCTTGTAGCCTGGCAAGTTGCCATGACAGTAGGTAAGAAAACATCAGGAAGAGCAGTAATACTGGAGCAGAGCAGCGCAGCGTAGGGTAGCAAGTGCAGCAATAGCCATGAGATGGGAACTAACGGACGACTCCGCGGTTAGCCAGAGCTTCTCTGCAACATCGAAGTGGGCATAATTTCACTTGCCTGAAACGCCATATGGTAAAAGAAATCGCAAAACTAGAATGGAGCGTGGAATGGAACATAAACAGAATTGTGTTGAGGATGTATCTGCTTTCCGCATGCTCTTGGGCCGTACAACTGGGTCAATAGGATAATCTGTGAATAAAACCTGGCATGACCCTATGACGTTACAACTAGGTGAATAGTGGTGGTAATGGGAATTGCGGAGGGCCGTGGACAATCCCGACACTTCACAACAGGAATAGCAAAGCTGTAGTTGAAATCATGTACATATTTCGCTTGCACAAAAGAAAACTGCCATCAAAGTAGGGCAGGTAAGGATACTGCCTGTTCCATTGCGAGAGCAATCATGACACGAAGAACAACAACTATGTCGTTGTAGTTGAAGACTATTTGCATGACAAAAACCAAATACGGTCATGAGAGCGCTAACAAAAAACTGCGCCAAAAATGCTCATGAAGCCAAAAACAGAAGCGCAGAACAAAGCATGCCTTCTTCTGTTCTTGCAGATGCTGCACTGTTTCTATGGAAGAAGGAATGGCAAGGGCATTCGCAACATTCATACTTATCAGCAGGAACCCACACAGCAGAGTGTCTCCTGTCTTTCCTTGTTTTCGTTTTTGCTTTCTTTGTTGCTCCTCCGTGGGTCCTTAATTTGCCGAGTCCTGCAAGATCCTGCTAGAACTTGTTCAAATCTAGTAGAAGATCTCACGAGGCTTTATAAGAAAAGAAGGATTCCTGGGAGATGACCACAAGGCCTTGAGGAAATCCGATGACAACACCAAAAGATTTCCTACTAAGTCCAGCCAGCCAGGCAGCAAGCCCATGATCTGTGAAGCAGCTCGGCTTGCGGACTTTGTTCCAAACGGCTCACTGCCCAACATGTTTGGCTCAGTTGAAATGAGGGCGCAGAGAGAACTTTGTTTCCACGGCCCTGGCTCATACTCGACACTGGCCCGGCACTCAGCGAAGCTACGGGCTAGCAAGCTTGCCGTTTTGCACCATGACAGTGCCTCGACCTGGCCACCAAAACACATTCGCGGGTGTGCAGTCATAAGATCTCATAAGCATGGGAAGCCCTGCTGCTCGACTCAATGCAATGCAGACACAGCATTTTGGGACTGCATTGTCGAAGCGTTGAGTTCAGACAGTACGGTGCGTCTGCAGCTGACCGAATTCCAGCCGTTTGAAATGCCCTGATGGCTGCGCCAGGAAAGCTTAATCTTCAGATCGACTGAACAAGGGGCATGCCATGACCAATCAGCTGAACAGTGTTAGCACGGGGCAGCTGAAGGCCTGGGTGAAACGAACTAGTGTAGCACTCAAATCATCGCAGCAGGTCCGGGAAGGGTGGCAAGTTTGGTCGATTCCCAACTGAAAGGGGCACATTGTCGCCTCCAGGGCCATCGCGCTTTGGTGGCACAATGGGCTTGGAGCCTCCAGCTGCATGGGCCATGCGGCGACGCGAGCCCACCACCGCTGACTCAAAGCGCCGAACAATTCGCAATGAAATCTCGTCCAGTCCAGCTACCATGCGCTCGCTCTCAGCAAGAGAATCATCCATCAGGTCCATCTTCGTTGCTAATGCATCTGCCTGACAGTGAACAGATGGTAATCAAATCAGGGCCAACCAGAAACATGCTGAAACGCGACTTTTTTTTGAAGTCACGCCTGGGCCATGACTGCCAGCATGTCTTTGCTCATTGCATGGCCTTTAAGCTTTGCACAGCCCTGGATGAAGTCCGTGTAGCTAAGAGTCTGCGAGCCATCGCCATCCAGCACGCCAAACAGTTTAACTGTTTCTGCTACGGGTAGTTCAAGCATCTTCATTCGCCACTGCACCTCTGGGTTCTTCACGGCCGCAAGGAACTCATCTCTATCAAGGCTGTTGCTTCCATCTGTATCTGAGATGAGGAAGATTTCCTTGATGCTGTCCAGCTCAGCACGCTGGGCTTTTTCCTCACGGACCCGCAGACGTTGTTTGTTTTGAAGAGAGGCTGCCAAAGTCTGCTCCACGATAACACTTACAAGGATGTTCATGATGCCGAAAGTGGTGACAAGGAGGAAAACGCAGAAGAAGGCGATCATGTACCATTGGTTGACGGCAACGTGTCGCACCACCTGGAGTCAAGCACAAGTTCACTGTATCAACACGCAAGAATCCAACCAGAACGGTTTGCTTGCGCTTCATGCAGAAGCAGGGGAAGAGACGGGGTTTGGAGTGTAGGTGTTTGGCCTTCGCTTTACTTAGGACTTAGGGTGTCCTCTTCTCTGTTCGGGCTCTTGGCGCTTCTACGTAGTAGATTGCCCGAACTCGACTCGATGAGGCGCAGCATTTGGGTGCCTGCCTGACTCGGAACAGTAGAGGGAATCAAGGACCCCCAACCCAGTTAGCAAAAGGCTGCCGAATCATCTTAAACTGCTTGCACCTCTTTCAGGCTGGGGACCTAGTGTGCGGTAGCCCGATCTCAGATTGCGAGCTCGACCCTGCAAGTTAGATGAGGTGTGAGGAAGTCTTTGTGATAAAATGGCACGGGTCTGGGCTCCACGCTTGCTACGAGGCAGGAAAATGTCCGGCCTTGCTGAGCCAGCTGTCAAGCGTCATGACTTGCATCAACGTAAACATGCTTCGGCCCACTGTTCCAAATAATTCTTCATGATCCCAACCACCGCTGAGCTTTCGGTAGTTCCCGTAGACTTCGACATTGTGACCGATCTGTTGTGTGAGGATCACAGCAGCAATGTAAAGGACGACAACTAGGAGGACCACAGTCCAGAAAAGTGTCTGCATCGAATCCTTGAGACTCTGCAACAGGAGCCGAAGCTCATCCAAGCGCCGGTACCGCTTGATCAGTTTGTAGAGACGTGAGATGCCGACTATGCGAAACATTGAGAACATCCGAAGGACGCCGGAGACTCCAATGGGGTTCAAGATGGTGCAGTCGATGAACGCCATGAAGCAAATGAAGATGGTCAACATGTTGGAGAAACTATAAAAGGCCCATCGCCAAGTGTGGTAGTACATCTTCAGGCCCACTTCACCCAAAAAGCAAAGAAGAAAGAACACCTCAGCCACGATCCAGCTAGCATCCCTCTCCCTTGAGTCTCGTCTGACATCTGTCTCAAGACCAATAATGAAGGCATTCAGCACAATGATGCAGCTGATGACGATGTCGAAGGCAGCACTATCCACCCAAATTTTGTCCTGTTCTTCCTCCTCCTCTACCACGCCGTTGTCGAATGTGCGCATAATTGCTGCGATTTCCTTCATTTTTTGACTCTCGTGTGAAAGCTGATCTTTGCGGCCAAGCTTTTCCGCGAGGAATGTGTCCCATTTGATCTTCATCTGGGCGAACAGCCTCCCTATTTTGGCGCTATCATCGTTCTCGTTCCACAAACTTGGCTCATCTGTATGAGCTTTGCCACTCGCCATCTTAAAGGCCAATGGGACGGAACCTCGCTTCACATTCGGCCTAAAAATTTTGCATGCTTGGGCCAGAAGCGTCAGCCGGCATAGGCTGAGAGAGAACATCAGGCTCACGCATGCCAAGCAACCACGGCAACTCATTGCTTAGGGGGCATGTAAGTACACACAGGCACAAATCTCTGCACAGAAGCTGCACCGAGTGCAACAGGCATGCGCACCTAGGAACTGCTTGGCAACTGAACCCAAGCAAGCCATGATGGACATAGTAGGTTTCAGCTTTCATGGGAGTCTTGAATCCAAAGTCCATGCGTGTGATATCATTTCAAGTCCTTCTGTACGAGCTGGTTGAAGCTGTCTGCGCCTGCTCTTGGGCCAAACTTTCCGCTGAACGCGCGACGTGCTGGGCAGTCGCTACCACTTCAATGACTGGCCTTTTGGCTGCAGTCCAACGACCTGGTTTCATGACTAAATCTGCCAAGTGGCGGCGGCCCTGCACTTTCACTGTAACCTAGAGACACGCTTGCCAGGCCACCAGCCTCCAGCGCATCTCCGGCAGACACGTGCTTGCAACTCGACTCATTGGGGCTCTGGCCCAAACACGCCAGATGTCTGTCGCATCTTCGGACGGATCCACAGCCTGCAAGCTCGTGCAACTTGTGAGGTTGCGGAAGCTTCACACACGTGCTCGGGTTGACCACGTGTAATCCCTCGCTGTGGATGTTGTCCCACACTCCTTGTCTCAGTGTTGCTCCTTGCTGTGCCAAAGTTTGCACGCTGGCGAATTACAACGCATGCCTATGCCATGTTCGCCCGGAGGTGGACATCCACGCGTGAGCAACACATGCTCTCCTAGGGCTTTATTTCCCTCCCACGAAGCGGACCTTGCGACCTAACTAGGTTGTCCACACTTCATGGTCTCCTCCGGATTTCTTCCCGTGCAGGAATCAGTATAGCCAGCCCTTCCGCTCCGACTCTGCAAAGATTTTGGGTGCCAGCTCAAACACGGGAATCTTGCGATGCACATGTGGGTCCTGTCCTTGCCCTTGGTGCCTCCGTGCGGGAAGCTCGTACACACAATTGGGCCATGCATCAACTCATCTCTGGACTTAGCCCTGTATTAAAGAGGAAAGCACGATAAGTTGACGAAACGAGCTACACCTTGTTTAGGATATGTGTTCTTGACTGCCCCCCCTGATCCTTCTGCATAAGACCTTACACGAATTGGGGGGGAAGTGCAATGCTAGCTGAAACCTGCAAAAGCTCACCATTCATGTTTCATGTCGAGACTGAGAGGTAGGACAGTTAGGAACCCCGCGCTCAACGCCTGCCCCTCGCCGTAATGCAACAAAACCCAGCGGGAGACTTAATTCTTGGGGCGGGCTTATTGTACAGGCTGCAAGGGTGCCTTTTTATTAGCACGGGCTGTGTTCCGAGGGCGCGTTTGTATACACAGCTGCCAGTGAGCAAGAATGATCGAATCATACATACAGACCCCAACCCTCGGGGCAAGGGTTGCAGCCCTTTCATCGATGATATTGATTACATGTGTTGGAGGGGCTAGAAGGCATTTTAATGCCTCTGAGCATTTTTCAGCAGCAGTGATGAAAATATTGTGGAACCCTTGACCACTCAAGGGGCCTGCAAATGGTTCGTGAAGCCTGCTTCCGCGCCAACGTACACTCCTGGCAGCTGGCCCTCTTTTACTCCCTGCGTGCCTATGACTGCCACAGGTCTGAGAAATCACGCTGAAGTCCACTCTGAGTAAGCCGCGTTGGTCAGGATCCCATTGCTCCGCATCCCAGTATGCGCCACTGTTGACTTTCTTCAAGCCGCTCTTCTGACGCTCCTGGTGGCCATTGTTGTGGTCTGCACGCAACTGTATTCATCACATAACTTGCAAAGAGGCACAGCATGTATGAAAAGTCATCTTTTGTGCTGAACTACCGAACAGCCGGCAGCCTCCAATTCTGAGTCTCGCTTCTGAGTGTCTTTTGAAATGCCAGACCTGATGCAATGGGCCCGCAGCAGCGTTATCTAAACTGAAGCCTTGCGGCTACTGTGTCCAGCGACATCAAGAAAGCCGTTAATTATTGCAGCACGCCGCAAACCAACGCATACCAGCCTGCAACCGGGCAGAACCACTTCCACTAATGATCACGCATATCCTCATGTCAGTTGCGTACTAAATCATGTCAGCCCTTGCTCCTCCCTACGTCACGGAAATGGCTGGCATGATTTACTACGCAACTGGCACGGAAATTAACCGCAAGTATCTGAGAAATCCACTGTAGCCCTGTAGCCCTGCCTCCTGTCCCTCCAATCCCCTTTTGAACTTTGGGCAAATTGCCAACAGGTGAGTGAATTCTCAGACAGACAACATGTATGAACAGCTAATGATGCCGGTCGACTTTGATGAAACGGAGACACCTGAGCTCATTTTCTAACATCCCTGCAATTTTCCTTCACGATCAGGGAGCACTTCGCTTGCTTTTACTTGTGCATGCTGCGCTCTCTGCAAAGCCATGGATACGGAGGATGCTTACAGAGTTCTTCCGTGTGGTGGCTATGCAGACATGTGCGGGTGGTCCTACCTGCCACTTCTTCTTCACAACAACGTCAGCAACATCTAAGGAATCCTTCTGTGGCCCTCATTGTGAGCGAAACCGCTACTTCAAATCAGTAAGACGGCTTGCGTGGCCGCTGAAACACAGTGGAACGTGGAGCCCGAGCCCAGCACGCATTTGGAACAGGAGCTGGAACGCCTGATCCGTCACAATGATTGTCGAGGCAGGACCAGGCCTGAACTCGGGCCTGATTTACCATCACGGTAGCTGTCCCAATACCTGAGAAGTAGGAGTTCTGTCGTTAGAGATGATCACTCGGGTTGTAACATAGTATAACTTACAATGAGGTCGACATGTCGGGTTCTAGCCTTGATGTTCAGTGCACCCGTCCTGCGCTCAGCACGAGTCGTGTCACCAGCAACCACTCTACAAAGCATCGGCGTCTGCTACAGAGCACACTCAACTACGTACATAAAAGGCGAAGGTCTGTAGCCTCATTAGACAACACGGCAGTCTTGATCTTTGGGAAGGGTGAAGCCCCTTTATCAGAGGCTGGCCTACCCTACATTGCCAAACTTTCAGCCCAAGACTGCTTGCATAGGCTTGCCCAGTGATTGCATGACCCCGATGCTGCGCTCTGGCAGACATGTTATGGGGCTTGTCATAACAAGAAGTCACTCAGTCAGTGAGAAAGCGACTTGCTGACGATGCCGATGCCTCCGGCCATGCTGTCAGCATTACGTGTACTATCACTTTCAAGAGGCACGAACATGGTGCTTAGCCGTCTGTTAAGTGAAGGAGCCTCTAAACGATGCAAAATGTGTTACTGTTTGGGAACCGCTCAAAAATACTGAATCCTGGAACTGATGCAAGCCAAGCAAATTCTGACAAGGATCATTCTGCATCATACAGCTACCTGCCCTACCCAAACTTGAAGCACAACCCGCAACCAGGCAGGATTGAGATGCGTCCAACACAGCTCTAGCAAACTTGGAGGGGTCACCCGGATCCATCTGCCTTTGGAAGACTGCCACTGCCTGGTTGCCACATACAGGCACATTCAATCCCTGGCGGCTCAAACTGCTATCTTAACATGTTCCGCCTCCAGCGCTTGAGGCATGATGGGCATATGCTTGACGAGGCCTGATCACAGCATCATGGCCGTATGATGAACGCACGTGCACCAGGCTTTGCGACAGGCATTCTCGTCTCATATCACGTGTCTCGACGGTATGACTGTACGGGGATGTTTGCGGCTCGACTTCCAACAGCTTTCCTTGCAGCTGGCCTCTGCAGGAGCTTCAACGGTATCAACACGAATCTGAGGCGACAAGTGAGGCCCTTTGTGCCCAATCCTTCCCCGCAGCTCTCCTCACATTTCCTGAAATGCAGAACGACTGGACTGAGACATTTCTCATCATTTCTCTGTGGAGGTTGGAGTGGACTTGCCAAACTCGACCCCAAACAGCAATCGAGGGCCACTGCTTGCCATCTTTGGGCACAAGACAGCACGCCCCTTGTCCCGGGCTCAGCATCAGACGAGCATCACAGCACCCGAGTTTTTACCCATATCACCAACACAGATGAATGAATGACAAAGAGGAGAAACATCGGAGAAAGACAGCTGGGAGACACAAATGAAACACAAATAGAAACTGGTAGGAGGCAACTGGCAGACAAGGGATTTCACCACTTGCAGAGCTGCTCCTATTACAAATAGAGACAAAAGGAAGACAAAGGGGAGACAAAAGAGTCCAGCAGTCCCGGAGCGGCATCACAACATTCACGGTCTTCTCCCATCACAAAGAGAAACAAATGGGAGGCAAAGAGGAAACGAGTGAGTTCACCACTCCCAGAGCGGCGTCACAGCAAAAGGACAACAAAGGGGAGGCAAATGGAAGACAATTGCTGTCCCAGAGAGGCATCCTTGTTGCATCACCATGCGAAACAGAGTCAGGACAAACATAGAAGATAAAGGGGACTCCAATGAAAGATAACTGGGAGACAGTTGGGGGACAATCGAGCCCCCAGTCCCACGGAAGCATCACGGCATCCACCGTCTGCCCATGCCACGAAGAAAGACAACCGGAAAACAAAACAGGAGACAAATGAGTCCAGCGATCCAGGGCAGATCCAGGGCGGCATGGGAGCATCCATGCTGCAAATGCAAAGAAACGGGAGGCAAGGGAACCCACCAGTCCCAGACGGGCGTGACATTATCCAGGGTCTGCTCTCTTCACTCTCTTTTTCTTTGGACTCTTTACAACGGGAAAATCCATGCTGAGAGACAACTGTTCGAGTAGTGCTGCGAGAAATCCAAAGGGGCGCTTTGAGGCTATCAAGACCTGTTTTGTGGAAGAACTCGGCACTGGTCGCACAAGAGGGTTCATGTAGACACGCAAGTTATACGCAGTCCTGAGACTACTGCATGGCTGGATTGCCAAACCACATCATAAGTCATAAGCCTCTGCTTAGATCTGGCCAACCAAGCTTCCCGCAAAACCCCAGCATCTGGAAGTGGTGCGGCATTGCCAGCCTAAGGCGTGCATGCTGGAAAGCGCTTAGAATGCAACATGGTGGTGCGCAGTTGCCAGTAACTAGTACCAGTAGCTAGATGTAGCTAGTAGCAGCGGGGTGCGCACAAAAAAATGGGCGGAAGATGTCTCAAGTGCCTCCACAGCGGAGTCCCAATAATCTCCGCTTCTGGCATTCACCGACTGGAAAGCGAGCTGGTGCCGAACAGCCTGTGAAGCAACAAGGTGCTGAAGCTAAGCTATCTGATAAAGCTATTGCGCGGTCATCTCGCGCGGTACTGGGAACAACGTTTTCAAATGCTCGATTTACCACTCTGTACACTGGCTAGTGGCACCTCAGGCAGCCTGAGCACGTCTTATGCTCGGGGGGGTGCGCAACTTTGAACTGTGTACCAACCTTGGTCTTGGACCAAAAGGAAGCGCGGGCCCCGATTCTGCCCCTCGCATCCCCGTGTTGTAAAGTTACGGGAGAAAGAACACTAAAGAGCTTTGACTGAACAATGCTCAACGTGGCGCAGGTCTCACCCTGCCTGAAAATACGTGCTCAGTGCTGGCGCCGCACTGAGGATCTGTGTAAGCTCATCCGCTGCCTGTTTGATGCTGCGCTTGGTGAATTGACAGTCTCAACTCTCTTGGACCCCTCTAGTCAAAGCCCCATAGCTACCCCATGCAACTGGACCAGCCTGCATTCAGTGAGTCTGACTTCTGTACGGGTCCCGGTGATGGAAAACAGTCACACGTCACACGTCTGATCCGACTGTCAGCCTATGTAGTATTTTCTCAAAACCGGTTTGGGGTGCGTTCTCCGGGGCGACTATGTTTCGCGTCTGACATTGGTGGCGTGTTGGATAGTCTGGGACGACGGAGGAGGGTGATACCCTTTTATTTTTCTGCCTGACCGGGTAATGCAGGGTTGAGGCGTGAGTCGGGAAAAAGAAAAGGCGTGGCTCAGGAAAAAGAGGCGTGAGTCGGGAAAAGGGGAAGGCGTGAGTCAGGAAAAAGGGAAGGCGTGAGTCGGGAAAAAACGGCGTGAGTCAGGAAAAAGGGAGGAAAAAGGGAAGGCGTGAGTCCGGAAAAAGGGAGGCCGTGAGTCGGGAAAAAACGGCGTGAGTCAGGAAAAAGGGAGGCGTGAGTCGGGAAAAAGGAAGGCGTGAGTCGGGAAAAAGAGAAACCGCGGATCGGGAAAAAGCGAAGGCGTGAGTCGGTAACCAAGAACATGGGAAAAGGAAAGGCGGTCAGGCAGCTGACCTTCTGGATGTTCGGATATTCGCCTAAATTAATATCTGCACCTGGTTTGCCTGTGTCATGTCTTCCTACTTGTCGCAACGTGAAAAGGTGGTTTTAACATATGTCCGTACCAGCCTTCCCTCTCTCAACTGTTTTTTTTTCTGCATCTTTAGCAAGCTGAAGGGGAAATCTTGACATATGTGCGTACCCGGCCTTTTTCCTCCTGCTGTTATGTCTTCCTACTTTTTGCAAGGTGATAAAAAAGGGGTATGCCTGTACTTGGCTCGCCCTCAATCATGTCTTTTTTTACTTATTGCATGGTGAAAAGGGGGTGGTGTGCAACATATGTCTGTACCTAGCTTTCCCTGTCATGTCCTTCTACTTCTTGCAAGGTGATAAGGGGGGGTTTTCACCATATGTTTGTACCTGGCTTTCCCTGTGTCATGTCTTTCTACTGATCGCAAGGTGAGAAAGGGGGCGGTTTTAACATATGTCCGTATCTGGCTTTCCCTGTATCATGTCTTCCTACTTATCGCAAGGTGGACATATGTCCGTACCTGGTATTTCCTGTGTCATGTCTTCCTACTTACCGCAAGCTGAAAAAGGGTTGGTTTAACCATATGCCTGTGCCTAACTTCCCTATGTGATGTCCTTCTACTTATCGCAAGGCGAACAAAAGGGCGGTCCTATGTCATGTCCTTCTATTTATCGCAAGGCGAACAAGGGGGTGGTTTTTACGGATGTCTGTACCTGGCATGCTGTTCTTCCACTTATCGCAAGGTGAAAACGGGATGGTTTTCACATATGTGTGTACCTGGCTTCCCCTTGTCATGTCTTCCTACTTATCACAAGGTGAAAAGGGTGGTTTTAACACATGCCTGTACCCCCGGCTTTGCGTGTGGCATGCCTTCCTACTTATTGCAAAGTGAACAGGTCTTTATATCCTTCGCAAGATGAAAGGGAGTTTGACTAGTGTGCTTACCAGGCTTTCTCCCTCTCAGCAGTCATGTCTTCCTACTTATCGCAAAGTGCAGAGGGGTGGTAGTAACACATGTCTGTACCTGGCTTTCCCTATCGAAAGTGAAAAAGAGGTGGTGTTTACATATGTCTGTACCTAGCTGGCTTTGCCTCTGTCGCGTTTTTCTACCTATTGCAAGGTAAAGCGTGGGTGATGTAAACACATGCCTGTACCTAGATTCCCCTCTGTCATGTCCTTATACTTATCGCAATGTGAAAAGGGTGGGTGTAACACATGTCTGTACCTGGTTTTCCCACTGTCATGTCATGTCCCTCTTCTTATCGCAATGCGAGAAAGAGGTGATTTGGACCTCTGTCTGTACCTGGCTTCCTATGTCATGTCTTTCTACTTATGGCAAGGTGAAAAGGGGGTGGTTTTAACATATGTCTTCCCACTTATCGCAAAGTGAAAAAGACAGGTTTCACATATGTCACTACTTTTCTTCCCTCTCCCAAGTGTCTTTTCTGATTATCTGTTGCAAAATGAAGGGGGTTTTGACGTATGTGCGTACCTGGCTTTCTCCTTCTCAGCTATCATGCCTTCCTACTTCGCAAAGTGAGAAAGGGGTGGTTTTAACATGTGTCTGTTCCTAGCTTTCCCTCTGTCATGTCATTCTACTCATCGCCAGGTGAAAACGAGGTGGTTTTAACGTATGTGTGCACATGGCTTCCCTCTGTCAGCTGCCTTTTCTTTACTTCTCGCAAGGTGGAAAAAGTGATTTTAGCAGTTGTCCGTACCTGCTTTTCTCTTGAGTCGTAGGTTTTTCCTGACTCGCGGGCATTTTCTTGACTCGTGCCGTGTATTTTTCCTGACTCGCGGTCTTTTGCCTGACTCGTGCCTTTTGGTTTTCCTGACTCACGGCCTTTTTCCTGACTCGCGGGCG
>CAJNIZ010028380.1:55885-76372 GCA_905231905.1 Symbiodinium pilosum
TTCCTGACTCGTGCCTTTCTTTTTCGTGACTCGTGCCTTTTCTTTTTCCTGACTCGTGCCGTTTCTTTTTCCTGACTCGTACCTTTTCTTTTTCCTGACTCGCGCCTTTCTTTTTCCCGACTCGTGCCTCTTTTTCCTGACTCGTGCTTCGTTCGGTAATGCAGGGGCAGTGGGCGGGAGGGGAAGGCAAGGTAGCCGTGCTGCGTTTTCCTGTAAACCACATCACGCACTACATCGTGGAAAGGCTTGCGCAATACGCAAAATTACCAACACCATTACACACACCCTGGCTTGACCTTCTCTAGCTTGCACCGGTTGGTCTCGTGCCCAACCCCATGAAGTATGCAGTGCGACCATATTTCGAACGTAATGCAACGCAACAGCGATATCGCCAGCGCCTGAAAATGCTTCCCGGACTTGTGCTACGACTTTCCGTCTCGTCTCTGTCCTGTGTTGCCAAGGAGAGCCAGACTGCCTCTGGGGTTGGTGGCTTGAGGCGGAGGCTCTTACAGTCGCCAACGCCCATCTGTGCTCGCTCTAGCAACTATGGGCGATGGTTATGGCACCGTCGGCCCTGCATCATTGCACCTTGGTTTCTTCAAGGGGCCTCCCGGACCCCATCCCGAAGGCAGCCTGAAATCAACACGCGCTCCGAAGGCTTCCCCTCTCCCGGTGACGGATGGATTCTTGAAGGATTCTGAACTCTTTTCAGCATCACCCAGACAAGCATCATGAGCACGGACTGTTTTCAAAACTCTCAAGGCCCGTCTTGGGCCAGAGCTGAGAAAAGCGAAGATTTCAACGGATATTTGGGGGCCTCAAATGGAGAAACAGACCCCAATAATGTGTCGTCATCAGCATCATTGGGGTTTTGTTTCTCCTTTTTGGCGCGTTAATCTGCCCGCGCGCTCTAAGGCAGACTTATGGCGTGGGCTGTGACAAGGTTAAACCTGCACGCAATTTGCGTCTGGCGTTGCGCGCCCTTGGCGTCAGCCAATAAATCGGGCAACGCACACGTGTGCCTGCTCCAGCAATGTAGCCGGCTTTGCTGTGAGAGCGTTGCGCGCGCCGTCGACACTACATCATCGGACCTCCGTTTCTCCAATGGCTCTCCCGGACCCGATTCCGAAGGGATTTTTGAAGCTCTTCAGGAGCACCCAACAGCACGGCCTGTTTTCTTAATTAGCGGCCTGCCCGTCTTCGAACGGAGCTGGGGAAGCGCAAATTTCATTAGTATTGGTTCCAAACGCAGAAATGGACCTCCAATGACGCTGATGCCGAGGTATCACTGGAGGTCAATCCTTTCAGTCTGTCTGCGCGCTGGCAGACAGGCATCCTGGTGGAAACGCGCCGCGCGGCGCGCTAAAAACCTGCATGCAATATGCCCTCTAGCGACTTCCCCCCCTGGCAGCCGACTGTAAGAGCACCCATCCTGAAACCGACAAACTTGCAGACCCTTGGCACACCCTGACTGCTGAGTCCCTAATGGCCAATGCGGAGCCATTACAGACCTCCTTCCGACTCAGACGGGGCTGTGCAACTTTTCAAGCCGCGTGCGCCACCTTTTGGAACCAAGTAGACATAAGTAGACTTCCCCAGGATGACTCTCACGAACACACTCTTATGGTGTGGTTGCTTGCCAGTCTCCGCACTCATGGCATCCAGTCGACAATGGCTTGGTTGGCTTCTGTTCCATGTGGAAACCGCATGCTTCCAGGCAGAATCTCTCTCCCTCTTCTTCTTCTTCTTCTTCTCACTGTGCTACCCCCCCCGAGGAGGGGGCTGGGGCAGTGCCCCACACAGGATGCGGTCTCTGGCGACTTACCGTGGCAGGTTCCGATGCTGACTGTCAGTCCCAGGCACGAAGAAGAAGTTGTACAGCTCAGAACCCACGGTAACCTATACTCAATGCGCATTGTCCCTTGCGTCCAGGACTGACAGCGACATCGCTTCTAACCCCGGCGTGAAACCTCCCACCTCTTGGCTGGGCACATATGGCTTGCAGCTCTTTGCCAAGGCAGGGTTCCTCCATCGGCAGCTCTCACCCACTTTGCCGCTGGTAGAGACGACCACCGGTCTACTGAGTAGCAGGCATACAATGCAACACATACAACAACCCCCATGCAAACAGCACCCCTCACAGGTCATCCTTAGCAGCCACAAAACTTTGATGGTGAGGCCCTCGCCGCTCTTCAGTGCCAAACTCCCATGTCCGCAGTACACACTACAGTAACAGACCGCAAAAATCCCTCTAACCCCAACCCCGACTCCGTAGGGACTTGGTCGGTTGGCACCTGCTGGGTGTCCTGCTCTGCAAGCTATCCACCCCGCCATGGGACATGTCACGCTGTAGATTAAGTCTGGAGAGGGCATGACAACATAGATACCCTATCACAAACGACAACATAGGATTCATAAGGGACATCCCGCACCAGACGACTGCTAGCCCCTCTACGTCTGGCATGGGGGACTGGTAGGCAGCTGGAAACTGTGCACTCTTCAGGGATCAGCCATTCAGAGTATGGTAGGGAAGCAACACTGTATGCCTCTGCCCAGAAGAGGAGTGTGGATATTTCTTGTAACGAGGCTCTTGGTGATTTTTCTTAGCCCAGTGGCTTCGTACTAGGTTTAGTGGTTTCTCCCAAGTGCCTCTGTACTACAAATGTCTGTCCCACATGCCGTGTATACATGCTGACGCAGGCCAATCTGGAAAGAAAAACAACAGCAAGACCACTGCAGGAATCCCTCTTCCAGCGGTCAGACCGCTACTTTCAAGGTCAGGCCTTTCAGTGCGCCCATGGCCCAAAAGCGCTGTTGTGCTGAGCAGGTGGAAGTCACATCACATCACAAAGGAACAATAGGGGGACCGGTAAGTATAACCAACCAGGAGCCCTTGCACGCTCAGCGACTGCCTCCTCCCGTGCTCCTGTCACGGTGCATGCTTTACTGCACCTCCAGGCAGCAAGTCATGAACTTCATTCCGGAATAGTGTGCAGATCCCTCTATACCATCACAACACAGAAAAAACCGACCCTAAGGATAACCAGAAGCTCAAACTTGCAACCTTTGCACTCATTTGCTCCCCCGGTTCCTCTCAGTGGGCGCCGTGGTGCGAGTTCATTCGTGAGTCAGCTGCGGCGGTCGCCATCATTTCACTCTCGTCCTCATCATCTGCCAGGGTGGTGGCCGCCGCCGCTGTTGTCGGTCTGGCCCTCATGGCTTCACGTTGGAGTTGTAGCCACAGCTGCTGTTGGTAGTCTTGGTATGCCTCCTCTGCCCCTTCTTTGGGCGTCAGCCTGCTCTTCCATCGCCTCCCTGGCCCGTTCTTCCTGGTCCTGCATGTCTCGTCTGGCAAGGTCCTCTTGCTCCTCCATCGTAGCCGGCCTCCACCGCCCTTCTGTTGTTTGAATCCACATAGTTTGCTGTTCACGGAGCTGCTGATCTTCCTCGATGTGATGCCGGATCTCCTGCGTGTCCTGCTGCCAGTCGTCTGTTGCCTGCGCCGGGCCGCTCCCATTGCCTTGCTGTTGCGCGGCTCTCTGTGCCCCCGTTGATGATCCTGCTAGGTCTCTATGGCCACCAGGTGACCACTCTCCGAGGGAAGGTGTAGGGTTGCGTGCTCTCCTCATGGTCCGCCACTTCCGGCGCCTGGCTCGGCTTCGGTGTCTCCTCGCCTCCTTGCCTCTTGTTACGCTTGAGGTTTCTCTCCACTGGCTTGTATGCAGCCGCTCCTTCGGACTCCTTCTCCGTCTCGCTGGCTGACGTGCTGGGCTGTCCCCCTTTCACTGGTCCGCTGCTCGGCCCCTTCGGTCTGGTTGCTTTCGCCTCAGGGCCACTCGGAGCGTCACCATGGTCTGCGGCGTGCCCTGCTCATCTATGTGGTTATAGATCTCCGCAATCCGAGCCGCCTGCTGCCGTACACGATCCTTGGACAGGTTGCCGAGGATAGCATCCAGAATGGTTCTTCGATCAACTTGGCGCAGGGTGGGCCAGGCCTCCTGCAATCCCAAGAGCTGGGTACGAGCTCCCAGGGTGCTTGCGTCCTCATGCTGCTGCATCCAGTCCGTGCCATCACTTGGGCCAGGTTGTGGCAGCGTTAACTGCCGCTTTGCTTCCTTGGCTTCACGGTCAGACGGTCGTCTTGCCTGACGTAGTCCGGCAAGGGCTCTGCTTGGCGATCCTCAGTGCTTCCTCAACGAGCCCCGCGTCTGACGAATCCGACCAGCTCCGCAGCAGCTGATCTAACAGTGGGTTGTTTAGTGTCTCTACTTCCGACTGCAACTGCCTGGCAGTAGCTTGCGCAGCTGCTTGATTCTGGTACGTTCTTCCTGGCACCGCAAAGAGCACCTCAATGGCTGCAGGCACATATTGTCGTGGCGTTGCCCACAGCCAGCGCACCAAGGCAGGTCTCAGCTCGCCTATCGAGACCTGGAGGTCCGGGTCTTGTTCAGGGCCATTGCTTTCTCCACACATTGCAGGCGGGTCGTCAACAAAGGCTAAGACGGTGAGCGAGGGCTCAGCTTCATCCTGAAAGGCAAGCAGAGTCCTGACCAACTTTGCAATGCGTCTCTTCTCAGGCTTCGTGAGAGGGCGCCAGGATTCCTCCTTGGGTGTAGGTCTGTCTCGTTCCGCTTGCACCATTTGCATCAAGGCCGTGGCGTCTTCCGTCTCCCCTGCTCCTGGCTCCTCAATCTCAACTTCCTCATCTTCCGTTGCTGGCTCTGGTTGTTCGGAGCACTCCTCGCCGCGATCCATTTCTTCCATCGATTGCAGCAGCATGCTTGTTGCTATGGCTGACACATATGCCATGCAGTCATGGAGGCCGGCCATCGCCACCGCGGTTTGCTGCGGTGTCAACCTGTCGGCCAGCGCCTCTATGCGGCCTTCCAGCCACGGCGCCAGTCGCCAAGCTTGTGCATGCACCGGGATGCCCACCATCTCGGCGTTCTGCATGTCATCTCCCTGGCCCGCTGTTATAAGCTCAAACAGCTCCAGCCACAACAAGCGGAACTGACCCTGGGACGCTTCTCCAGGCCAACCCCCTATATTAAGCGGGTCAGGCCGGGTTGGCGTTGCTTGTGCCGCCGCAGGTCGATTGGGATCTCGGCATGGCGGTCTTGGGGCCACCGTGGAGGACCTCGGTGTCGTGCCATTGTGTCCACAGGCCTCTTCATTTCTTGTCGTCCCGGTCGGGCTGCGGCTTCTTTCTTCTCTGGTTGGTGCTCGAGGCGGCGACCGGTCTTGTCGGGGGGCTGTCCGCATCCAGGGCCATCTGTCTGTCCTGTCGGGGGTCTCGAAGTATTCTCCTCGACGATGTAGCATCGCCTCCGTGTCCAGCAGCTGTGGGTGTCGTCCCTCTGCGCCACGGGGCACTGTGCATTAGCGCAGTGAGGTCATCCTCCACCATCAGTGTGGCAGCTGCCTCACTATGTCGGTCTGAGAGGCTCATCGCCGTCCAGCAGAGAGCCCATCCCACTGCGGCCAGCGCTGTAACCATGGTGATGGACTGCAGCGTTGGCGCGGTGGGGTCAGCAAGTCTCCAACTTGCTAGTGGCTGCTGCGCCGATGTGGGCCCTACAAAGCACAATCACTGCTGGTGATATGCGATCTCTGCAACGTGGTACATGCCTGTGTCATGTCTACTGACGTGTTACTGGGGTAGTTTTCTCATCGGTTGCATTCGCTCGTCCTCAGGTGTGGCTGTCACAATGGCTCTGCTTGAGACCTGGTAAGGGTGATACATGCTTGCAAGCACTTGTCCTCCACGTGTCGAGCTTCACTGTTCACATGGCAGAGTCATGGGTGAAGTTGTAACATGTTGGTGGTCGGGGATCGGTCGGTGGCGGTGAGGCTTAGCCAGGTGCGGGACGGGGGGGGGGTGGTTGGGTGTAATATGTGTGGTCGGTGTGGTGTTGTCTACACACATCACAAGAAGGGCGCGCAATCAAGGCAAGTGCACACTCACCGTCAACAGCTGACATGTTCACTCTGGCACTGGCTCCCTCTTGCTCTCCTCCGTTGTTTGTGTTGTGTGTAGCTGCATGTTGGAAGGGTTGTGACTGTTACATGTTAATTGGGCGCCAGGTTATCCAACGAGGCTTGCTTCCCGCTGCTCCACGGGGGAGCAAACTTTTGGACAAAGGTTGGCTCCAGTTCTTTCCACCTCACCCTATCTTGCGCCGCTTGCCTCCACGGAACGATTACTTTCTCCAGGAGCTTTTCTGTCTCTAGCATCGCGTGGAAGCGGAAGGGGTGTCTCAGCCCGTTTGTCTTGCTTTGTTCAGCCCGCCACCACTCCTGGTTTCGCCACCCAAGCATCAGCCCGGTGTCCCTGTCCTGTCTCGTTGTGTGCCCCCAGAGTCTCCAAACCTGTGTGAGGGCAATGGTGGACCAGCGGTGGTCAGGTCTGGACGCCAGCAGCATCCTTGCTTGTCGCAGGGATCTTTGATTCCATTGGGCCCAGGGTTCAAGTGCTCGCCTCGTGATGTTGAAAACCCGGCGGAGCTGGGTGAGTTGTATGCTATTGATGCCTTTCAGCAAGGAGTCGTGTGGGTGCGCTGCCCCGATGGCCCACAACGCCGATGCGGCTACATATCTGGTGTACGCTAGGAGTTTGTGGTCTATGCTTCCTCCTCCCGTAAGGAGTTTTTTGTGCATGGCGAAGGCCCCCCTGGCTCTTCTAGCGACCTCAGCCAAGATCTGCGTGACTTCTCCCGTCAAGGCTATGGGTGCTCCCAATACCGTGACTGATCCATCCCTTTCGCCTTCCACTTCCACTTCCCCCACCTGGATTGTTTGTTTCCCTGGCTGGTTGTGTAGATATTTGGTTTTGGTGGCATTGACTTGCAGGTTGCGTGCCCTCAGGCTTCGTACCATGATTCGGAGTTTGGCTTGGAGGAAGTCTCTACTGTGACTCCAGAGGTATACATCGTCCTGAAACCCTCCTCCGTTCGACGGCATGGCTGGGCCATTGTCGGGCGCCCTGTCCTGGAATTGGGGCACTGCTGAAGCTGTGCTTGTCCTCTCTACGGTCATCGGGGTGGGGGGGGTTGCATTGGCCGTTGCCGGCGCCTGGCCAAGTACTTCATTAAGGACTTGGCCGATCATCGCAGCAAAGATAACTGGCGAGTCCGGAGCGCCCTGGCGAACTCCGTTAGTTTGCTCCATGCAATGAACTTCATCAGCAACCGTCACCCGTATCTGCTCATTAGTCAGCAGATCAATCCACAGCCGCGATTCCCAGGGTAGCTTTCCTCGAACTCCAACTTGCTGCTCAACAAGTTTCGCTAGCTGCACCTGTGAGATCGTGTCAAACGCTTTCGCTACATCAATCTTAACTAGGTGCAGCGGCAAGCCCCACTCTCGGCATGTGCGCACCGCTTTGCGGACGGACAAAATCAGCTCGGCCGGCTGTTTTCCAGGTTGGGCGTACTGCCAAGTGGCCCCTTGGAGAATGTGCCTCTGGGTTCTTGCAAGGATTAGCTGGGACTGCCATTTAAGGCAGCTGGTGGACAGGGTGATAGGTCGAGTGGCGCTCCATTGCTCTCCTTGGGGATAAGTACCGTGACGGATTCTTTAATGTCAGGCGGCAACCTTCCCTTATACAGGGCATCATTGAATTCCTGCAGGATGGCATGTTGCCAATACTCGTCTTGGGCCACCGCCTTGAGTGCCTCGAAAGATACCCCGTCTGGTCCCGTACTCTTACCCCCTTTCCACTTCGACATCACCTGTGTCAGCTCCTCAGCCGTAAATGGTTCCCACTGTTGTTCCTTGCATCTTCTCTCCAACCTCTTCCAGATGGCCTGGACTTGCTGCCGGACCTCACTGCCATCTTGTTTCCTGAAGATGCTCTCGAAGTGTGTCTTCATACGTTTTTTGCCACCCTTCCTCATCGGTGAGGTTCCCCATCCACATGGTAGGTTTCCTGCTCCTTTTCACCGCCTGCAACGCATGCCAGTTGTTCTTGAGAACTTCCTGGAGGAGGTTCCTGTGCCATTGGTCCCTGTGCTGTTTTTTCCTCTTCCATACCTCTTTCCACGGTGCTCTGGCTTCCGGTGCGTGCTTTTTCCGCATGGCCTCTGACCGGAGTTGCTTGATCTCTCTGCTCTCCACGTACCGGAAGGGATTTTGCTTTCTCTCTGTGATGGCGAGCGCTACCCGCTGTAGTTCCTTCACTCTGTCCCCTTTCCAGGTTCGGCTCTGCTGTAATGCCTCCCTCTTTCTCTCTCTCTGTCTCCCTCTCTCCTGCCCTCCCCTGTCACCTAATGCTCCGCTCTGCGCAAACTGCCCCGCTTGCTTGCACCATGACCTGGCCTTGGACAGCGTGGAATCAACATCAGCAGCCGTGACTGACGTGGCTGGGACTCCCTGCAGCAGCATTTTGAAGCTATGGGAGAGCTTGTTCGCACTGAAGTTGATTTTGATCGGCTTCTCCTCTTGCAGAACTGAGACAATGCTGAGGGCACACTGGTCATCCAATCCATTCAATGCCAGGTCTAAACTAGTCAAGCACTGCGATGTCTGAAGGAACTTGCAGATAGAACCGCGAAGATGTTCTTCACCTCCAGCTGCATCGTTCCCCAAGTCGTTGTCGCTGAGTGACAATATTTGAAGCGTGGCATGCAGGCTGAGAATGTGCAGCAACTCTGCACAGAGGAGCGGACCAAGCGAACAAGAGCCCAATGCAAGCTTTATCAGACGTGGTGGAAGGCAGCGAGCCAATTGGCAAACTCCGTCGTGGGTTGGTGGGGCAGCCTTCTTGCTCATAGGCCCTTGCCATTCATCATGAGAAGCCAAGGTTTGCTCGGCTGTCCGAGGAGGACCACCCAAGTGAAGATTGTTGTAAAGGTAGAGCGCTTCCAAATTGGCAAACAAAGCAAGGGCAGGAGCGAGAAGTACAGCTCCTTCGCAGTCCAAGTCCGTATTCGCCAGATTCAGGCTTTGAAGATGTTCAGCAGCAAGCTGTGCCTCCGTCTGAAACTGGTCAGCATCAGCGTCTCTCTTCAGCGAACGCCTTGCTGCAGATCGCGGACTTTTGTTTCCGCCGTCTCCCTCATGAGTTGGCGATACCAAAGTGCTCAGCGCTCTCGGAAGCTCTGCTCCTATGCCGAGGCCGCGGTTGTCTCGAAGATCAAGTTTTGCCAACATGCACATGGACTGGCTTCCTAGCAGGCCAGCCAAAGCAGCTGCAGTCTCCATGCCCAAACCATTCCAGGCAAGATTGAGTTCAGAAAGCTGCGTGCGAGTGAATTGCAAGGCTGCAACAATGGCAGCTCCCCCCAAGCTGCCAAGATCATTGTGCCTTAAATTCAGACTGACCAGCCGGCTGCCTGCAGGTCCATCTTGTCGCGGCTTAATTGATCGCCTTGGCGTCGCAGCTTTTGAGAGGTAGGTGTCCAACAAACCATCTAGATCGCGCTGTAGGCCAGCACTTAATTCTTCAGCAAGCTTCGTGCCTGCCATGATTTCCAAATTGTTGTCCTGTAAGTTTAAGCGCTGCAAAGAGGAGTTGGAGCGTGTGGCAGCTGCTAGGGCAGCGGAGCCAGCAACTCCCACCGAGTTTCGGCCCAGGTCAAGCTCCTGCAAACAATAGTTCTTGATCAAGGCGCTTCCCAAACCAACAGCTCCACTGGCACCAATGGCATTCCGCTGGAGCCCGAGAAACAACAACGTGTCGTTCTCCTTTAGCATGTCTGCCATATATGCGCAACCAGTGCAACCAAATTCATTGCCACGAAGCTCCAGGTGCTGCAATGCACAGCCCGGGTGCATCAGAGCTTGTGCTAATACCTGGGCCCCGCTCGGAGTGATCCGGTTCTGCGCGAGGTCAAGCAGAGAGAGGCGGCATCCTTGCGTCAAGGCTTTGCTGATGTGCTCGGCGCCTACATCCCCAAAGTGCTGGCTGCTGGCTTTCAGTACTTCAAGAGCTCCATTTCCACGAAGCGCAGCCCCTATTACTTTTGCTGCTGCCGGACCAGTGAAGGATGCTTCCTCCACGTCTCCCTGCAGATCAATATGGCGTACAAAACGCAATAGAAGACCAGTGGCATTGGCTTCCAGCAGCTGCTTAATGGAAATGGGGCAGATTTCGGCAGGAAGTGGCGCATCGCAGAAAAATAGCCGCGGCAACACTCGCGGATTGGAGCCTGTTTCACGACATGAGCTTGTGGGGCCTTCGAAGCACTCTGCAAAGTGGAGCATCAGCTCGTCGGGAATGTTTGCTTCCAGTCTAGCAATGCTCACGGATTTGATGTGCAAGCTATCCTGGGACTGCAGAACCATTAGCACTCGACGAACGTGCGACGACGACAGAGTCCAAGGGGTCAAGTCCCACCTCATGCCTTCTGACTCTTCTGCAGGATCGAGCCCACTGGAATCACCTTGCATGCCCTTTGTGGATATTTTCTTGGACTTAGCAGTCGGCACCACGTGTTGTGAAATGTGGCTCCGCAAGAACTCTTGCGAGACATGGTTACACGCTGTCTGCTCGTTCAGCGCGGACCGGAATTCGTCAGCTGTTCTGATCATTCTGGCTGGCGAGGTAGTGGCCACACCGCTCGACTCAAAAACACGGTGAATGACATCTTCGATCTCGGCAGGCAAGCTGCGCCCCGAAATGCTGGTCTGCTCGCCAACGGAAACCGCCCAGTTTGTCAATGCCAGGAGCATGCCATTGTGGTCAGACACTGGTGGCCGCCCATCTTCCAGCCACATCTGAGTCGCAAGGAGGAGCTGCACCAAGCCAGGTGACGCTTCTGGTAGAGCATCACTCTGGAAGAGCTGCATGGCAATGATGGCTGCCGCATACACATCAGAGAAATGGCTTAAAGAACGCGGAGCTAAGGTTTCAATTGTCGTGACTTGGCGGTCTTTCGTCCTGAGGCGCTCGTCAAGCTCTTCATCTCCACCGGGGCCAGATGGCTTTGAGAAGAATGCAAGCTCCCGCACCACCCCACAGACCTCGATCAAAGGGAAGAGCGGGCCAGGATCACCTATCCCCTCCGCAGCTATGCTTGAAACAATCCGCCCATTGACATAGATAACCAGGCTATTGGATGTGGCTAACAACCCCAGCACATCGTCTCGGAGCAGCTCGGCAAATGACCATCCCAATGGACCCGCTGGCCAATCTGTGTCCTCGCTGCCAGCTGCAGCAAGTTTAGCTTCTCTGCGACGACGGAACTCAAGAAGTGCAAATTGGGGCGCATCAACTGCTGGAGCCACAGGTTGGCCATCGTGGTAGTACCGCCCATCATAACCTATCACCCAGCCTGGCCAATCCTTTGCACGAGCGTTGAGTGCAGGCACTCCAGACGACGGTGTCCGTGTGAATCCCACGGCCAGTCCAATTCCCAACTCTGTTCCTGGGGCTGCCATTGAGACAGGCCACAATTTCCGGATTTGTACCTCGAAATACATTCCTTCTGGAAATTGTGCGGCACATCTGGCACCTTGGACAGCAGAAGAACCTGCACAAGCCTTGCCAACACCCAAAACATCCTGCCCTTGTTCGCGTTCGATCCAGACATTCCCTCCTGAGTAGATCTTGCACAACTGTAGAACTGGCTGGGCACTCGCCGGCTGTTGCAACTTGTTTGCAAGTCCGCACCAACGTGCTGGAGACATGTACCAGGGGGAGCCGACCCCAGGCAAGCTGGCAAATGGTGCAATTTGCTCCCAGGCCCTTGGGGTAGCATCTGGTGAAGACGCCTCCGGAAGACCATCGAAGTGCAGCCGAGGGTTGGCGGCATGTGCGGCATCCTCACTTCCGCCAGGCCTGCAAAACTGCCTCGCATCTGGGGGTAGCAATGCCAGGTTGGAGAGTCTGGCCAGGCCAAAATCCAGAATCTTCACCACAACGCCGGCAGGTTGCGCCACTTCCCAGATCACAGATGGCTTAAGGTCCAAATGAGTGACTCCACGGGCGTGGCATGCTTCGATCCCGTGCAGCATTGCGTCGCAGATGTCGGCAGCCTCATGTGCTGGAAATGGCTCTTCATCACCTGCAGCAGCACATGTCCAGGCATGCGATCTTAGTTGGAGAGTCTGGACACTCAGCGTTACCAACTTTATGAACTCTAGGATGTCGAGCATGCAGCTCTTGTAGCTACCTAGATGACAAAAGATGAGGACTTCTAGGTCTGAGCCAAGAGGAAGCTTAAGAACGTTTTGGGCTTTGCTTGCAACAAAGTAGTGAGTGTGACCAGAGGGCTTGTCCGAAGGCTACGTCCTGCCAAAGTTGTGAGAATGACTTCCAGCTGCAGTATTCCCCACACCCCAGCAAAGTAATACCAGCCCAACGCAGGGCCTGCCCGAACGCTTTGCAAATGCTGCGACAGAAGTCTGCCATGCAAAAGCTCCATCACGCAATATGCCAATCCAGCAGTCAAACCAGGAAAATGTATGACAGTCTGGACCTCTGCCACATCAGAAAGCGCCGTGTAGACACAACATTCTCGCAAGAAGTTTGCGCGAGTCTTAGCACAATCTGCGATGGGAGTTTTCAGCGTGACCTCGCGCTTTTTAAAGGCATCTGAGCATGCCAGCGTTATTGCATCTGCTTCCAAAGTGGATACAGTCTTGATGATGAAGCGACCAGCAATAGAAATGCCCTTGACTCTGGAAAGCAAGGTGTCGATGTTTCGCACGTATGCAAAGCCACCCAGTGCCTCGCGCAATGTTCCCTCTGCATCTTCTCGTGCTCTGGCATCTGCGCGCTCATAACTCAGGTCCGTCATTCTGACTAATGCTGTGCTGTCCGGAATGTCAGTGGACCGCGTAAGATCATGTCTGCTGCGCTCCTCGTTGCTCTCCAGCAACTGAGTCTGCAAGCGCAGCTTCTCCAACTTTGCTATGTCGAGTTCTTGCTGGAGTTCCTCCAGTTGTGACTGGTATTCTGTGACCGCTTCACCGTATCCAGATTCCCAAGCTTCGCGAGTGACATCAGCGGCTGTCTTCTGGCCGCTGGTGAGGCCTGTGAGCTTTTCCGCTTGGAGCTTGAGCTTGGACATGAGGCGCGCATGCGCAGTCTCCAACTCCCGCAATTGGTCCACAAGTCCTCTCCGCATGTGGATCTCGTCACGCTCCTCCTGTCGCTGGCGATATTGCAGTTCTGATTCTAGAACAAGGAGACGATTGACCGCCCGCTGTAGCTCATGCAGAAGCTCGTCATGAACAGCGGCGGAGACTGTCGGATTCTTGCCCACATTCTTACGAGCTTGAAAGCTTTCACGCAGATATTGCAGTCGATCCGCCAGGTCATCTGCCGCGCGCTCATTTTCCAAGGCATGCTTCCGTGTGGAGCTGGAGCGCGGTGGATCATGTTCACTGTCTGACCTCTCTGTCTCTGCAGGGCGAACGAAGCGTTCTAAAACCGAGAGAAACAGGGATTTGGAGACGCGACCGCTCCGATGAACATCCAGAACCGAGAAAATCTTTTCAAAGTCAAAGGCGCTGCTGAAGCCCAGCGATTGAAGGGAAGTACAAAATTCCGGGTAAAGCAGGCAAGGATTGAGGTGATCAAAGGCCTGGTCTAGTCCTCCACAGAGCTGCGCTAATTGGACTGTCAACCGAGAGGTGTCTTCCAGTGGCAGTCTGGACTGCTCAGCCCCAACTACTGGCCCAAGAGTGGGCCGACAAACTGTATCCAGCAAGTGGTGCACTGTAATGTTTCCTGCGCCAGTCGGGCAACTGGCACTCAGGAAGCCAAAGACTCTGTTGATATGGCTGTCACAAAGGTTTGGCTGGAACTGGCGCAGAAAGATTCGTAAGTCCTCTCTCCCAAGCGTACCTTGGGGACCAAGTGATTTCAACATGGCCTTCAAATTGTGTTGTTTTTGAATCGTGGTTGATACTTGCTTGAACAGCTTGTGAACCCAATCCTCGCTAACGAAAGCTGACGACGCGCATAGCTCCATGGCATCACTGAAATCGCGCAAGTTGACTTCGCCTGAGGAAGGCACAACAAATCGAGCTGTGGTCTCGTAGATCTCAGCCCGGGTCAGACTCGGGGCAAGCGGGCTGATTGAATCTACCAGCTTCTGACGGCTGCACAGCGCATTTAAATATTTGTCGTTCAGCTTCAAAACGTTCATGAAGCCTCCATTTTTGGACACAGCTTTCTGTATGCGAACCATCACATGCTCAAAGTACTCCTCTCCCATCTTCCCATCCATGTCAAAGCCAAATAAACGCAAGAATTCTAAAAGGTTCAGCATGCCAGACCCATCGGTGTCTGCAAAATAAAACAATCGAGTAAGACGCTCCTCCGACATGGTCGGGATGAACTGCCGAATCAAATTGCGAAAAGCGGATTCCCCTATCCGACCATGAGCATCGGTATGCTTTCTAAAGATCTCATACAGCGTCATGCCAGATGCCTTGGCTTGCACTGTGAGCAAGCTGAAAACGTAACCTGCCCACTTGGCATCCAAATCCTGCACAGCTTCCACGTTGAGGCCAGCCTTCTCCAAGCGAATTAACGGTATGCAGCAAGCTTGTCGGCACAGCAGCTTGTTTGACCCACTGATAGCGGGCTCTTTCACTTGGGGTGGCACAGCAGCCGCCTTTTCAAGTCTGCGAAGCTTCTCATGAAGTCTAGATATCTCCAGGCCTCGTTTGTCAAATCGAGATTTGAGCTCCTTGTAAGATGCTTTCAACTCTGCGTGCTGTGCTCTAAGGACGTCAAGCTCGCCAGCATGCCTGGTCTTCGCTTCAGTCTTGTCCCCATCCCTTTCATCACCTTTGTCAGGGAGTGAACCTTTTTGCCTTGTGGGCAGGTTGCCTGTCAAAGGCGGCACTTCATCGCGGCGCCCTTTTGCCTTGCCGTAGAGCTGAGCAGCTGAGGGGGTGGCCCCAAAACTCTCCGGCAGAGAAGCTCTTTCGCTAGCAGTGGGTGGTCTCTCCTTTTTCTCAGACAGCATTGCCAGCCATGGTTCGGTCTTGGCTGCTTGTGACGCGGCAGCTCCCTCGGTCAGAGGTGTCAAGTCGCGGTCCCGTAAGGAATACATGGCCCCGCATTGGGGTGTGTGGGCTGCGCAGTTGTTGCATGGAAATGCATGGAAAACGGTACGGATATGATGCAAATGGTTCTTGATCTGGCCATTGTGGCGATGTGCCTATGTTCGTCAACGCGGCGAAAGCACAGACTAACAGACTTTGTTAACCAAATCTGCTGAGGGCAGGGTGTCCCAGCAACATCACTAGCATGCACAGGCCATCAGTCCTTTCCAGCTTCGAGCCAGTCAGCATTTTTTGAGTATTCCGCGTGGCTTACATGCCGAAACCCTGTGCAGCCCGTGTGACGTGGACATCACAGTTTGCATGCTTCCTCTACCAAACAATTCAGGCGGTCCTGGTCGGACTGGCTAGCATCGGCGCACCCGGCTGTGTCCTTGTTCAAACTTCTGCGGCATCTTAATCTTAGACAAACATGGCACAAATTTCTGCTATGCCTTGAATAGCAGAAACAACTCGCAACTTGCCCGACAAAGTGGCAGGAGCCACCGCGCGGAGGTGATGCCTTTCGTGGGCCCATCGTGAAAAGAGCCCGAATCACAGCGTGCTGAGTTCTGAGGCAGGCGCTGCTGGCCTGTAGAGGCGCCAACGTAAACACGATCATCCGGGTTCCATGCTTCAGAATCCCAATATGCACTACTTCCTGCCCTTGGCAGATTCATTCCAGAGCCACAGGCTGCTGTTTCTGAATCACTTGGCCAGTTCAAAAGGTCACGAGGATGAGAGTCAAAGCGATGTCAACGAGGCACACACACTTTTTGTTAGTCATTGTGAGACCGGATGGCGACACTTCTGGGCTTGACATGCATCAAGCCCGTCTAAGAACACGAGTTGGAGCATCACTTGACTTTTGAGGCTAGGCACGCAAATCTGTAGCCTACATCATGTTTTGCTGACTAGTGAGTTGTTGCGGATGAGTTATTCAGCGGTGCTCGCAACGTGCGGGACAACCCACGACACATATCTTTAAAGTAAAGTGCAGAGACTCAACTAAAGAGTGCTTGCTAGATCATGCCTTGCATGAAGCCTAAAGATGGCATATTCTGGTACAGCCTTAAGCGACTCAAGCGCAGTGGAGTGGAACGCAAGTACTTTGCCAAGCATGATGTGTCAGCTTTGCACTTGCTTTCTCAGTACGGCTGGGACCGCCTGAAGAGCAAGTCAAGCAAAGATGCCCATCAGTAGAGAGCTGCAACTCCAAGAGATACTCAGATCAAAGCTGCTCCGTTGCGCTGCTCTCGTTTTTTATGGGACCACACCCGGTGGTCTCTCCAGCTTCCTGCACGGGTCATACAAAGCAATGCAGAGGCTAGAGTAATTACGTATGCATGCCAAAAGGGTACTGCAGGTCCTCTGGGTTCGGCACAGATGCAGGAGCACAGCTACCACTGCCACCGCCCACACAACCACAGCCTGAAGATCCGCAAGGGCAGCCACCGCAGCCACCTGGACACCCACCACAGCCTGCACAGCCTGCTGGGCAACAGCCACATCCAGGACAACCGCAGCACCCACCGCAGCCACAACCAGACGGACATGCCGGGCATGCTCCTTTGCCCATGCCACCCATCATGTTCATCATGGGGTTCATCATGCCGCCACACATCCCTGGCATGCCGCCCCCCATCATTTGCATCATTCCCATCATCTGCATCATTGCCTTGGCAGTAGTGCGTCTTGACAGGACAACACAAGTTTGGCGCGTGTTTGCACTCGAATCATGAGCTGCCGACCCCCATGGCCGCCATTGGGTTGGCCTGCACACACACTGAACCGCACCCAACACAGCAAAGACGCGTATACCACGTTTAGTGGAAGGCCTGCTGTCCGTCACCTTTGGAGTCCTCACCGCTGTTTGCGCCCATGTTGGCAGCTGCCTGCGATCACATAATTACAGCCGATTGGGCAGTACACGCGCGCAACTCCTGACCTGCAGGTAATTCTCAGACCACTTCTCGTCATAATCATCGGCGGATTCAACTCTGGAGTCGTCCTTCTGACAGACGCTGACAAATGCTGCGCAAGATTAACACCTGCAAAGGCTGTCATGATACCTGCCTTTTTTTGCTTCTGTCGGGCCAGCTCTGCCGCCTCCTGGCATCAGTCAACCGCAAGTGGCAAGTGTTGGTGCATGTTTGGACCGCCACTGCAGAAACCGCAGAATCATAGCAAGACATAAGTAAGGCGCAACTCGGCACAACGATGATTCTTGTCGGGGGTGTTGTTTCTCACTGCCACTCTGTTGCAAATGCTTCTCTCAAGCCGGTTGAACAATGGTGCCAGTGGACTGCTTGCAGGTTGTATCGGGTTACGAGGGTCACTGGGGTGCATGCCGCACCTTTCACATGAATCATGTTCAGGAAACACAATACGAGTACGTAAAGCACGTCATGCTTTTCACGTTTTTGCCCATGACGTGTGGTTTGCTCTCTCAGGGCTTGGGGAAAGTGTTCCAGCCTGAAAATTCTCTGACATTGGATACATTGGCATGAGGTTTTGAATTGCATCTCTGCAAACGGAACTGCTCGGCTCAAAAGCCCCACGTTACTGCCCGATACCGTCCCTGCAATGGCACTTGTCATGGTTTCTCATGCCGGATCCACTATCTCACGGTTTCCCTCCCCTTTCTGCTTGTCTACAGTTCTCGTAGTTACAGACGGTCATGCGCCGCACAAAATTTTGGGGAGGCATACAGATGTATAAAAGCTGCCACGAAGAGGGCGTGGTCGAGAGCGCACCACTTCGCCAAGAATCAAGGCTAGTACTGCAGCGAAACCTGAAATCCTGAAATGATGCCTTAAAAAATAGTATGTGCTCTGTTGTCATAGCCTTGCTACGTCGTTCATGATCTCTCCCCGGCATGAATCAACCCAGATTAGCCTCCTGCTGTTGCGTTTAAAGCTGCCTCCGCATTATTGTACTGAAAGACGAAAGCATCACACAACAAAGCACACGCACTGAAACATCTTCTCAACACCTGGCAACCAGCGGAAAAAAAACTAAGAGATACAACTACAGTGCTGCAAAAGGAAAGCTTCTTGCTGACTTTAATGAAACTACTGCCACACTCGCGGACCGCAGCTTAAGGACTTGCTTGATTTGCGCTTCATGTTACCAATGGCTCCTGACAGGCGTGCCTGTCAAAGAGGATCCACTGGGCAAAGATATGTTGTCTACGCATGTTGGAACACCATGCATGCAATTATGCTCGATGCTGCACATGCCTCGCAATGGCAGGTTCGCACAACAAACTTTTCCGCATTGGTACACTGGAAGGGCACCAAATACGGTCGTGCATGGGCAATCTCTCAGGCAGCTTCAACTTGTCCGGGACATGTTGAACAAAGGCTGGCCATTCTCTGGGCGCCTTCGCTCTTTCCCGGTTCTTATCTTCCGTGAATGCCGTGCCACCATGTGGCTTGACCGCCACCCACTTGTTGTCAATCCTGAGTAAAGATTGTGTAGCTGCAATTTCATACCACTTGCATCCTAAACCTTGATGAAGGCTTGAAGCGGGCCCACCACTCACCTACAGGTACCTGCTCAAACATCCAAGGAACATGTGGCTGCTTTGAGCTTCGAGAACTTTGGCAATCGACTCCACCTGCCAACATGCCAGAAGACGGGATGTCAAGCTATTTCAAGATTTTCCAGCTGAGGCAACATATTCGCATGTTGAAGCAGGCAAAACACCAAAACAATCCATGACATCCGGCCTCAACGAACTTCACGAAAGCAAACCCTCGAGATGTGCCATCTGGTAGTCTCTTGATATCTACCTGGAAAGGCGGTCGAACAAAGCTTCAGGTCACACATGGAGGACAAACTGAGGCAATCACACTATCAACTTGTCCAAATTTGGAAAAGTGACCAGCCACTTTGTCCTGGCCAAAGTGGGAAGGCAAAACTGGAAGGTCAGCAGGCAAAGCTCAAGCACAAGGTGCACCATTGAACTGCCAGTGTCCTCCGTTGTGCTTTTTCGCAACCCACCTACGAATACGATGTTGCTCTTATCATCCTGCTTCCTGGTCGTCTTCATTGCCTTGGTCATTAGTGGGTCGCTACCGTGCATGTGCAAACAAAATCCAGCGCTGCTCAGAACGCCCATGGTTGCAAGTTGCTGGTGCCGCCTTGGCCTTGTCAGAACCAACTGCGGGAGCGTTGCCGCTCCCCATCCTTCATCCATGTCAGATGAGACACTCGGATATCTGTGCTCAGCACTTGCTGGGGCCACGGCTGCTGCATCATCATTTGCTGCATCATTTGTTGCTGCTGCATCATTTGCTGCGCTTGCATCGGATTCATCATCCCTCCCTGGTGGCACGCGCCGCACCCAAACGCATTGACCAGCATGAGAAACTGAAAAGAAAGTTCCAGCCTCGCGGCAAAATGCCCGGCTGCAAGGGGGGGGGAATCTTCTGATCTGGCCACTTCGCTCTTGTAGCCACTGTTTCTACAGCAGCTTGGGCCGAGTCTAGTCTCGCACATTGAAAAGATTCCTTTTGCATTTGCCGAGTTTGCCGTATGTGCTTTGGGCGTCACGATTAACTCACTGCATGTCTGTGGGGACGAAATTGGGCACGAGCCTTCTCACGAATACTGCCCTGGCAAGTCCTTTAGCAAAACCCTCCACCAACAGCCAAAAAGTCATCACGCACAAGGCAACCATTGAGCTATCGTCGCTGTGACACGCAATGCTTTCCGTCAATAATCCCCGTGTGCTGTCATAAGTGATGCCGAATTTGGATTTAATAATGCGTAATAACCGCTGAACGATTTTTTTTGATCAAACCAGCCATGGCATTTTGGACCTCTCCAGCGTATCCGTTATCCTCCTGATGCATGTAATCCAGGCAGAGGCGTGGCGCAATGAGTTTCAAACAAGTTGTCCCCACAACGCAATTGGCAAAATGGTGGTGTTTTCGCCGATGTCTTGGGCATATTTCTGTATGCTAAACGTCATATGCCACAGGCCGCATTGTTGGATGGCGAAGACAGGCGGGATTCCCGGTAGACTTGCTCTACATACATTTTGCTGGCTGTTATTTGGTTTCTATGCATGTATGTATGTCGCTTTCTCCTGAAGGATGCCAGCACCAGCCACAAAAGCATCAAACAAAAAATGTTCATATGATTTATATTGTCGTCCTGCAATTCCACGATTAACCGCCAGTTCGCATTGCGATCATAGTCACCCCAAAGCCCCCTGCAATCATGCTCGGCCGCAATCTATGTGCAGAAAACGGCTGAAAAAACGATTGATGAAGCGCCTGTGGAATTCGAAAGTCATCTCGAGGTCGCTGCGGTAGGATTTGGCCAGCTAAGGAAGCCAACGGTCCGGAAACCTTCCCAAACGCTGAAACATGACAAACGCAAAGCACCTGCGACATTCGATGTTTTTTTTTCGCCCACGCCGCTGCTGCTGCGGCTGTGGCTGCACCGGCGGCTGCGGCTGCAGCTTCGGCTGCG
>CAJNIZ010028391.1:10804-37058 GCA_905231905.1 Symbiodinium pilosum
TTAAGTGGCCCTCTCCTGGGTTTAGGGTTTAGGGCTTACCATAATGGGTATATATAATAGTAAATAATAGGGTTTCCCCAATATAGTAACTTAAATTAAGTTCCTTAACAGCAACCCAGTCTCTCTCTCTCTCTCTCTTGTGGTGCTTTCCAGGCCTTGAGCCTGAGGTGGGGCGATCCGCCCGGGCGCCTGAGGCACTTGACGTTCAGGGTGGTAAGCAAGATAGGGTTATAGTCCCCCTTTAAGTAGATATAGTGGTTGCAGGGGTTTTATTGGCATAATGGAAAAGAAAATAGAAACTACTATTTAGGGTTTAGGGTTATAGTTCCCCTTTAAGTAGATATAGTGGTTATAGGGGTTTTATTGGCATAATGGAAAAGAAAATAGAAACTACTATTTAGGGTTTAGGGTTATAGTTCCCCTTTAACTAGATAGAATATGGGCTATATGTGGTTTCTATTGTAATATATACCCAAAGCTATATTCTATCCACTTAGGGGGGACTAGAAGGGTTTCGGGCAAAAGGAAGCAAGAAGACAACAGTAAATATCCCAAAGTGGATTCAAGCTGTAGTAGCGTAGGCATTTTTGTAGACTTAGACCTTGTTTCAGGATAGAAACATTTCTATTCGCTTCACATTTCCAGTCTCAGAGTCTGGAAGGTCGCGGGCAAGCCCAGGCCATTTGTTCAGCGGTTTGGGGTTGTTTGTGTAGGTATTGCTACTCTTGCTAAGCTGGCAATGGATCCTTTTAGCAGTCCAAATGTAATTAACCGCTATAACGTTTGGGCACTAGTTCCTGCAGCCTAAGACTCCTAAGCACCCTATACGAGGCCGGACTTCTGCTCATTAGGGTGTAGGTAGGACATCGCCCAAGACTTCAGGTATGCACGAAGTCATGACCCTGGCCTTCTGTAAGAATCACCCTCAACCCTAAACCCTAGCTTGCGGTTCCTCACCTCATGGAGGTAAGTGCGCTGGCGGCTTCGGGTTTTGTGTTTGTTTGGATCCAGCCCTAAGGGTGCGGACGTGGGGTGAGGCTTGGGCCTGACATGGCTTGAGCCCTGTCACTGTATGTAGTCGGTTTAGGGTTTAGGGTTTAGGGTCATACTACGCTTTCGAGACATCTTATACTATAGCTACATCAGGGTTAATTATGAGGGAATTATTCAGGCTTCTACAGCACCTGCTGTTGGGGCTGGTTGTGTTTCTAGCACCGTTCGGGACCAGCTTTTGGCGGGGCTTTCTCCTTACCATGAAGGGGTTCCTTGAGTAAACCTAGCCCATCTTAGACGCTGTAGACGTCACTTGTGCCGAGACTTCCACTCCTTGAGATGAACATGCCGAGTTGACATGTGTGCAGGTACGGTCTGTACCAAGCAGCGCAGCGGCCGGTGATTCTGCAGTTTCCGGGCTCCTTGGCTGCAGCATGGGCAGAGTCTGTGGACAACACTTGTCCCTGCCACTGCAAGCTCAGCAGCCGCTCGTATGCATATACACGTTTATGAATATATACATGCATATGGCGGGAGCAAGCTCAAACGCTTGGAGGCTAGGGGTCTGATAATCGATGGCGAAGATCTTCAGTACAGGCTTACCTGTGCTTGGTTCTGTAAGCCTAGCCAGCTTTGCAATTTGAGCAGAGGCATCTTTTAGTTAGTCCCGAAGCCCTAATCACCCTTATCCCTACATGAAGATTCAGGCCCTGGATTAGGGGGTCCTGAAGGCCCCGAAAGGTAATGCAGGAATGGCCTAGCTTCAAAACAAGAAGGAGCACGGTGATTGTTGACTCTGCGTCTAACTCCATGCGCCATGCTCCACAAAGACTGCACAACTCCTACCATGCTCCACATGGGACATCGGTCCTTCTAGGTTCGCGTTTGGGATCACAGCGCTGGGGTCACTACTGCTTCTTCCATCTCGCAGGCGCGCAAGAGATCTGGGCTGTTGGGGTTAAGGTTTGGACCTCAGGCTTTGACGAGGATTGTAGGACTTTTAGGAAAGGATCTATAAACGTAAAGTGGGGATGTCATTCATGGCGGATACCACATAGGCATGCGCAAGCCCGAGCAGCCTTGGAAGGGCAAACTGTAACGAGCTCGAGCTAAGCTCTATTTTTTGTACTTAAGGTCTCTAGGATTTACGTTTAGGGCTTTAGTTCAGGATTGTTAATCCTGGTTCCAGGAGACCTCAAGCGGTGCGGTGGCGAAGTGCTCCAGCAGCTGTAGCCCTGCGGGCGACAGCTGAGGCTGATGTCAGTGCAGGTGGGTGGCTTCGGGCTTGCCATGCCTGGACTACACATACATATAGATAGACAGTCAGATAGATACCTATTTATACGCATATATACACACGCAGGCGTATACAAATATGAATGTACATATATATATATATGTTTATATTCATATACACACATATATATGTAGATATAGATGTGTGTAGATGTATGTGTACAGTACCTCTGAGGTCTTAACGGGCGCGACAGTAAAACGCAAAGTGCAAAGTCTCATCAGGCAACAAGGTTTTTTCAAGTTGACTACAGAAGTTGTGGCGCAAGGTTGTTGCCTTGAGTCATGCCCCAGGACGTACCTCCCCGAACAAGTCCAAAAGAGCTTGCAAACAAATTGCAAAACAAGCCTTTCATTGCTCATTAAAAACTTCCCGATAAGGTCCTCGGCATTACTGCGGTACATTTCTCTGCAGAAATCCTAGCAAGATCCACAGATTTCACCAGGAAGGTCCTAAACAAGGCACCCTCAGAAAAAAGTGTGACAGCAAGCGAGCATAGAAACACCCAAGCTAAGTCACAAGAAACCATCCAAATTTCTACCTGGAACATCCCTATGGTGATGAAGAATAAGGTCCTTCAAACAACTGCCTCCCTGACCCCGCCCAGTCACACCTGTAGTACCGGTTGCGAGGTCTGTATTGAAGGACTTTTATGGGTACTCTTCACGAGTTAGCCGTAGGTTCTTCTGGAAACCAAAACCATCGTGGAAAGGGAAAAGCGCACAGCATCCTACCCCAATCCACGCAATCGCTAAACCCTGCACCAGTCAATCCCAAACTACTCATGGCCTTGTGACATGCCGAAGAACACTGAGAGGGCTGTAGTTACCCTAGCCCCTACAATAAGGACCCCAGACCTATCATAGGACCATTATGGGGTCCAATTTCTGGGGGCTGGGTGACTAGAGGCCCCTACGCCCTAGAACCTAAACCATACATCCTAAACTAAACCCTAATTCCTAAACCCTCAACCCTATACATCCTCAATCCTAAGCCCTTAGCCCCAACCCTAAACCCTAAACCCGTAACATAGAAGGAAAGCTTGATCCAGTGGAGCTTGTGGCGAAGTTCGACTTTGACCGCGTGGAGGAGTATGAGCTACAGGCCTTGGCTTAAGCTGGCCTTCCAATTAAGGGTTCAGGGTTTAGGGTTTAGTTGTTAGGGGGTTATATTACCCAATAATGGAGAGTCACATGGAAAAGAACATGGAAAATGAAATGGAAACTGGGATTATGTAGGGGTTATTTGAGTAGTAGTTTAGGGCCTCTAGGGTTTAGGATTTTAGGGTGTAGCATTTCAGAAAATGGATTGACAGGGTTATTTCTTTGTAGTTTGTTGGGGTTGTGCTGCAACACGCCATGCTTTTGTGCCTCGACTTCGCGTTTGACAGTCTTGGACTGAGCACGTGTGAGAGAGAGAGCGTTTCAGGGTTTAGGGTTTTAGGAGAGAGGGTCTAGGGTTCAGGGTTTAGGATTTCGGGTTCAGTGTTTCGGGTTAAGGTTTTAGGGTTTCCCTATTCATTTTAGGGTCTCCTTATTACATCTGAACATTAGTTAAATTAGTGAAAAGGATACTCTTGTGGCTAAGGGGATTACTGGGGAACGTGGGCTGGCCTTCCACTTTCTGGAGTTCTAATGTTTCGGGCTGGGAGTTTAGGGCTTGGGGTTAGGAATAAGGGTTAGGATTTAGGGTTCAAGGCCATTACGGTTTATATAGAACTGACACAATATATCGGCGTGCGCAGGTAATCGGAATACGATAAGAGTGACTAAAACAATACCGTAATAGTTTACGTTGTTAGCCGGGAAAATGATATGAGTAGATAAGCTAAGCGTGATATCGCGTGTTAGATTCATGAAAGGCCGGGGTATGCTGCGTGGAAAAAATGCTCCAGAAAAAGCTTCCAGAGATTTTGTCAAGGACGCCCTGCCCCTTTTCAACACCTTGCCCTAGACTCTGAAACCTAAACCCCACAATGACAGTAAGCCCTAAACTACTTTATACCCTTAGTTCCCTCACCCCTGAACCCTCGAACCCGGAGCTTGCTGATCCAGACTGAGGAGCCCGATTGATGATCCCCTCCACCCATCATTTTTCATGGGTAAGGGGTTAACAACCAAAGGCCCCCCTATACCTCTGAATCATAAGTCTTCACCATGCTTTATATAGCTCCTATATTGAGAATACTTGTTTTGAGGCTGGTGCGGGGTAGTTCCAATGTTAGGGGGGAAGGGATGGAACATGTTCCCCCCCCCATAATGTAATGAAACTATACTGGGAACGTAATACGTAATACGGAGTGGAAGTATTAGAACAAAAAAAGCGCTGTGGGACGGCACTTGGGCTGATGTTTCGTTCTGACATGTCCGGATGCAAAACAAGCTCAGGGGCAGCTTGGGGCCCTAAACCGCTATAGGGTTTTAGAGTTTAGGGTTTTAGCCGTTACCCAAAACATTGCATGAGGTTCAAGTGTCGGACGTTTTGTGCGCTGAGAATCGATATGGTAGTTTCCTAAAATAGAGGAAGCCCAACATAGAACCCAAAACGCTTTACTTACCATATCAGTATAGTACCCCTAGTTGTTGGACACCCCGCCCCCATGGGTTTTGGAATGTGCAAAGAGCTTCTTGAAGATAGCAGGAACTTTGGGACCTTGAGATCTTGCTCAAGACAGAGGGCGCCTCCATTAAGGATTAGCTGCCTGTACTTTGAAAGTAGGTAAGAGACTGCTCCCAAACCCATAATATTTGTGTTTTTATAGAAAGAAAAAATGTCTTATGTAAAGATACTAAGAGCCCAAGAGTCATCAAGAGTCTACATACTCTGGGGGTCCAGGTCATCACTGTAGCTTGCATTTGCATAAGTCTTACTCAATCGCCGATGCTTGTCCCAAACCGTGATTTCCTTGAAGGATCTGGAGGAGATCTACATAAACTCCCTCATTTACTACTACAGCCCCTTGGGCTTCGGGCTGCAGAGGTCTTCAGAAATCAGGATGTAGGTTGAACATAGTTTGCAGGCTTCATTACGTGGCTTGAAGTCGAATCTCGCGCCGGAAAAGGATCTCAAAGTCGTTAACATTCATGTGGGGGTCTTGTGACTTCCTGGCGTCCCTTTACAGCATGGCCTCTGGCTCTTGACTCTCTTGCTCCGGCTGCCCCAAGCCACCCGCTGATTTTCGCAATTGTCCTTGATCGAAACTGAGCAGGCGCATGGGCAGAATCCCTCAGATTGCTGGAAAATTGCAAGAGGTGGTTAGCTTCAGAAGACAGCTTTGTCAAATCACGGCTTGAAAGCCAGCAAGTGAAGCAGTGGCTAGCTTGAAGCATGCCGCGAGCCAATTCAGAGCAGGTTGGCTGGCAAGCAAGAATTTGAATGTCACACTTCGTTAGGATGCCATTTGCCATGGGAGCCTGCTTACCATGACAGGGAAGGGTGGCCAAGGGTGGAGCATACCACGAAACTGTACACTTACAACCCTTGACCTCAAACTGCACAGCCTCAACCCTGAACCCTAAACCACGGTAGGCATATTACGAAACACCAGTGTGATCTTCAATAGCAATCATAGGGGACTATAGGATAAGTTTAGGCTTTTATATACCTAAGCTCTGAACCACCTGAACCCTCAAAGCCCTCACACCCAGGTGTACCGCGGACGCTTGGCCAGCCTCTCTCTTGCTGGTGGGGAAAAGGAATGGAAAAGACACGGGAAAGGGAAACCAATGATTGTATTGAGGGTTGTGCATATAGTGGATGCTAGGGGAGTCCGTTCCTCCATTTTCTGCCAGCAGCCTGCAAGTTCTTCAGTTTGTTCGGTTTGTACCTGTGAAGGGCCTGACCCTGACTTTGTCAGAGGTGGTTACATGGCGAGACGGCGACTACTGCTAGTACTACTTCTATATAGGCAACACTAGTGTGCAGTAACATGTTTGTATAATAGCTGTATGGTGACTGCAAGCCCATCGCTTAGCAGAACTTGGCAAGCATGATGTGTAACCCAAGGTTTTCTGATTTGTCGGCGGCTTTAACTTTGCTGCACTCTTGGGGTTCCTTGGATCCTAGTACTCCAAGAAGTATGGACTTTCTTCACGCAGGGAACTCAACACTTAACTACCAAGCCTCTAGGTCTACGTGCCTTCTTGACGGCACGCTTTTGAATCATTGAGGAGGCGCCACATCATCCCCAGACCCTACAGTACTCCCTAGCTGCGTAATATGGCTTCTCTTGCTAGGGCTGCCTCTTTGAGGGCTGGGAGATTGTGACAACCAAATCAGGAGCCCCTCGAATTAATCAACACCCTCAGTTAATAACCTTGCAACCTGAGGAAAGAGCTTCTCAGCGGAGGGGACTACGACAAGCTGGTCCCTGGGTCTCAACCAAAGATGGTTGTTTTGCTGACGATCATGTGCACGATGTAGGTTTTTTATAGTGGGATAATTACAAGTGCGGAACGAAAATTTCTCCAACATGGATACTATTAGCGACTACAGGTTAGGTTTGCTGCTATAACACGGGCCTTGGCATCGATTTTCCTTACTTCTTGAAAGAAAATTGTGGACACACAAAGGCCCTTGGCTCCGCTCAAATAATTCAGAACCCTGTATGCCTTTTTTAAATGCGACAACTGTCTTGTGGAGCTCTTTTCGGATGGTAGGTGTGTTGGGTATGCACTCTACCCGGAGCACCTTCAGTTGTAGGACCCATGGTCTATGTCGAGATATGGAACCCGAATTTGTGGAGCTCACACGCTTGCCAAAGGTCCGGCGCTTGGACCGGGAGAAGTCCATCATTCGCAGCTTGGGTTGATCTATTCCATGAGCTGACAAAGGGGTTCTCAGCGAATGGTTCTTTGAATAGGGATCCTATAGTCCCAGCAGATGCACAGGGATAGTCTCCGTGTGGTTGTAATATTCCATACGAAGAATATGACTTTGCTTGGCGCAGCCAACACTTTCATTCCGCACTTGACGGACTCCTGATTTTTTCTAGGTATTGATATTGACAAAAAGATGATAGCTGCAAACTCCACAAGTTGCGACGCCTACATCCAAGGGGAAGGTTTTCATTGTCTAGGGCATGGGGCTAGACAGCCCCAAGACGTACACCGATCCTAACCCCAAAGCTTGAGTCTATGAAGTTGATGCAGTGTTTTGGGGTTAGGGTTTAGGGGTTAGGGTTTAGGGGTTAGGGTTTAGGGTTTTAGGGTTTAGGGTTTAGGGTCATCTGCAGCCAAGGCAAGCTGAAGAAAGACGAAGTCAGGCGGCAGGGTTTACCTGAGAGGGTTTTCAGAGATCCTGGTGCCCCTTAAACGCTAGTAAAACAAGCTTGGCAAGATTAGTTACAGGGGTTTGGGTTTAGGGTTTAGGGCCTCGCTGTACTCACTGACTGTACTGAGTCAGCCATTTGCTGGTATCAACCTCTGTTTGCACCCCCTCAATAGTCATACATCTGTTTCTAAAGATATCTCCTGCATAATTAAAGCCAGAAAAGTCCTCAAGCACCTTTATTTTGAGTCAAATCCCGTCTATAAGGATGGGCTTTCATGCTTCCAGTAGCATCGTCCCTTCTCCCGCCCAAAAAAGTGGGTATCTGCAGACCGCCTTCTTCCTCGCAATAAGGGGGCCTTTTCGTGAACAGGGTATGGTACTACTCAGAGCCCGCAAGCTTACACAAAATTCTGACAATCCTGGTGGCCCCTTCAGATCAGAGCTTTGAATCTGTCAGGTTCATTGAAGCGAGCTTCCTGGTCATTATTCAGGACTGTTCTGCTTCATTGGAGTCCGCGTTCTGTTCCTGCTTAGTCTTTGTCCAGGCTTCTCTTGCTTCCTCAGCTTGTGGTTGTTTGGCGTTGGAGGGGGGATGGTGAAGGTCTGGAAGCCCTACCAAGGCAAGGTGCTCGTGTTTACTGCTTTGAACTCTTGAATCTTTGTGTTCTGCCGACCCAGCACCCAGATTTATGCTATAGTGTTTCATCATGGTAGTTGGGTTCCAGCAAAACCATGCAGCCCAGTGAAATGCAAGCACAACATGACTCTTGAGTTTCTGGCTCGGAGCGGTTCCAAAATTGGTGGGGTAATATTAGGGTTATATTAGGGATCGATAATAGAGAAACGGAAAATAAATTGAAAAATGAAATTGATTATCCTGTCATCAGCGCGGCGAACCCAGCGCAGCAGGTAGCAAGCAACCAGCCATGCTTGCCTTTGTATACGGCTTTAGGTTTCTGAGCTTTGTGTAGATCACAAAGCTTTAACTACAGGGCCACCTCGGATGTTCACAATGTGCACGGGCATGATCAACAGCATGATCCATCAAAAGACATCTCGCCGTAACACCCAGCAAGCTTGTTGGGATTCGGATTGCGCTTGCGCACATCTATGTATGTATGTATGTATGTATGTATGTATGTATGTATGTATTGACATTAGATTATTTGCACAGGTGTATACGAAACATGAATGTCTCTGCCAAGCTGAGCATGCCTTATTTCAAGGTATCGCCTACTACCGCGGCGAACCCGTCCTTCCGGACGAGGAGTATGCTGAGCTGAGAACCTCGGGACGCCTTGGATCCTTTTTTTTTCACAGCCTGGCCCTCATGATCAGTACAGTTTCCAAAAAGTTTCCTGCGACAAAAAGGCATTCCGGATCTGCGCTCCTTTACCCCTGAGTTTTCCTCCCACCACTCCCAGCCTCAAAGCTACCTGGATAGAAACGGGGGTGTTAGGGTCATGATGAAAGGTTTAGATAATCTCTGCGGAATGGGGTTTAGCGACTAGGGTTGTGATGTAGGGACTAGGGCTTAGTTGGAGGCCGTGGAGGGTTGTTAGAGGAATGGCTCCTAAGCATAGCTAGCGATGGCCTTCTTGGAGGTGCTTCCTATCTTCGGAAAAAGTACCTTCACCCTAAGTTAGCTTTGAACCCCCAAACGGGCCCTACAAAGGATTCTGCCCGTCTAAAATGCAGTCTGCGCGGTGGTACAACCATGGCTTCATTACTGTAATCTCTATTCTAAGGTGCTTGTAATGCAAGTTGTCACTTAGAGGCTTCTCGGTGTACCCTAAAATGTGTGGCTCTGGTACATCCACGGTGAACCTTCACAAGTGGCCTCCACTTAACTTTAGTAGCTGCACTGATACCGTTTTGACATGTTGGAGTCAGATGGCTAAGACGTTGATTCTAATTGCGTTATAGACCCCAAAAGTATTGCGGTCTATATTATCCCGCCACGATTGACAGGTTAGCCTTGTTTGGACTAGTCAAAGAGGCAACAAACACAAAGTCACATGTGCGAAGCCTTCTTCTAAAAGGACAGAAGTCTTTATACGCCACACTTCGTCGATTCCACGTATGTTTGGAGCAGCGTGGCCCCAAATGAGCCGCAGGCTGTAACATGCTCTGCCTCAAGCTGACATGGAACTCGCAAATGGGCCTTTGATGTAGACTATTGTGCTTTTCAACGCACCATCTGGGGTTTCATGTTGCTTTGGGGCAGGGTAAGCTGCGTTTGTGAGTAACTACGGAATAGCGCTGCTCAGGAGAAAAAGTTGCCAAGTCTGGCCGGAGGAAAGATATGACTGCTTTCCTGATGAGCCAGTGGCCCGGCTTGACATACATAGGCCTTCCAAAATTAGATGCACCGTTTTCCGGGTTTATCGGACTCGTACACAAAATGTTCACGTTCATGTCGCATCATTAGATTTGGGCTACAGCCTTGAACGCATGCTGAAGTAACATGCAACTCCCTTGAATTGTCAAACACCCCCACCTCCTAACCATGGATATTCCCTCCAGTAAGCCACGGTACCTAGACCTAGACCTCCCAAACATCGAGAATAACAGCCGACATGCCCTTTATTCTCACATCTAAAAGGCTATCGTTTTCGGTATTTCGGTTTAGTTTAGGAAAGTCCGGTTCGTGAAAGATTTTGGTCTTTCAAGGGCCCTTTTTTCCAATCAGCAACTGGCTTTTGGGGTACCAGAGGTTCAGCATGCGAACGCTGCTTCCTCCTGACGCTTGCGTGCTGTTCTGCGGCTGTACTGTTCACATTGCCGTCTCCGGGCACCTGCTCGGGAACGTTTGTCCTACTGGTCCAAGTACCAAATAATCATATCTTTCCCCAAATCCTACGTTCTTTCCAGCACTGCATGCTCAACCCCCCCCCCCACCCGCATGTCCACGCAATCTGAAGAGGGGCCTTGCAAAGACTACTGTCCTTGTAGCGGGAAGCTACAGGCTGAGTTCTCGGGGGAAGTAAGGAGAAGCAAGCAGTATCTGAGCGACGCCCAAATGATTCTCGGCATCTTTGGCGCCGCATCAAGAAGGCTCACTGCCATCACCGGCGAGGTTGGTTTAAAGTTGCATCATAGCTTATCTGGAAATCATGGTTCAAACGCCCGATGGCAGTGTAAGCCGCATAAGATCCTTCTCTACAACCAGCGAGGGCGCTACAGGGTTGCAAGCATCCACCACGACGCATTGGGTTCACAAAGGAAACTTGTTCGTGGCAGATCTGATGACTCGCAGCTGTCTGCCTTCCCAAAACATAATGAGCTATAGTCTCGACTCCTTTCAGAGGGTTGTGTACAGAGGTATTACAGGGGGTCTGAAGGAGGAAGTTTAGACTATGGATCAAGTAAGGTTTCGTATCAATAGTACCATACATTCCGAAGGGTCCTTAGTACCCCCTATAGGAATACTTTCAATCAAACCATGCGGTTCCTCTTAAGAGCCCCGTAATACTTCGGAGTGCCCAGAAAGTGAGAATGCCTTGGACAATCTCCCACCCCGTATATAATACCGGTTTCCCTTTGACTTTCAGCTTTCTTTTCCATATATTCCACTCCCTACAATTGAGGTTACCATGTAGGACCTAGGACCAACCAAAATCAGATGCAGGGAATTAGGGGTTAGACTACTATCCTCTCCAAAGGAACCCTCCCCAAATTTTCAACCGATTCGTCCCCACGATTGACCTTTGGGGTTTACGGTTTAGGGGATAGTATTTTAATCCCTTGCCTGATCCCACCTCAGATGGGACTGCTCGTGTATTTGTAGAGGTGTGCCCAAAGCAAAGGGCGTAATGTAGGGGTTATAATATAAGAACATATTCCATATAGGGCGGGTAAAAAGGATACATGGGGAAGATATAGAGTCATGGTGGGGGTGATAAGGATACGTTCGGTTTATGTGGGGATATGTAGATTGATGTAAGGACATATGTAGTGATTATATGCGGATATGGGGGGTGTTATGTACGGATATGCAGAGGTGATACCGGGACATGCAGCGTTTGTTTAGTGACCTGTGTGAGTGATGTAGGGATGCGCGTTTATATATCTACATGCATACATATGTATTTATTCATTTGTATGTGAAGGCAGAGGTCACATGGGAAATGCCACATATTGGTGATACAGGTATATGTAGGGGTTGTCTAGGGTGTAAGGTTTGAGGATAATTCTTCAATGAAGGAGACCCAAAGTGACAAAGAGGAGAGCAACTGGAAACACTGCTTATATAGGGGCCTCGCGATTTAAGCACCAATGGTGTGTTCCTATATATTCCTTGTACAATTCTGGGACCTCATACAGACATCAACATGGTGTTGGGAAGCATTGAGGCCCCCAATGTAGACCCGTGATTAAGAAAACCCAATCCTTTTGAGGGCTCTGATATTAGGATCCCTATTACAATCCCTATGCAGGGGAGGGAGTTTGTTCATCATGAGCCTACCTTGTCCTACTTGGAAATTGTCTTTTCAGACAGGGTTGCTTCCGACAATAATTGGTGTTCCCCACATACCCAACACTGTATAAAAGTCCTTGTTACAAAGACCCCAAACAAGGGGCCGCTGAACTTGGACATCTACAGGACGAATAGTGTGTCTCAGGAGGTTTTCCTGCTTGAGCTTTTCGAAACATCTCAAGACCAAGCGCATCCTGGATCCTAAGCCCCAAGAGAGCACCATCCGCTGGAAAGCGCACACAAAACAACCTCAGGAAGAGATTCGAGGAGTCCTTCTACAGCGCTCAGGACTTTGACTTCAAGAAGCTAGCGCCTCCTCAGACATCTTGAAGTACAGGGGAGGCCTTATGAGGTAGAGGCAGCACGGATACAGTGTCTTTCTGTTGGTGCCAATCTTCTGCTGATGTGTGCATTATACTTGAAGGGCAACATCTTCCTGCCTCTAGCCCTGCACCGCATGAGAGAGTATCAAGGGCTTGAGTTCCAGGAGAAAGTGTCTACCGCAAGACGTTGAGGATGCTAATGTTTTGCTGCATTGTCGGCTTCCAAACATAGCCGTTGCAAGCCAAGGCTGCATCAGGCATGCTTCAGAGTGAGTTCTTCATTGCAGTACTGGCCTTTCGTTATAGCTGGGAATGAATGAATGTAAGAGAAAATGAAAACTCCTACAAGGGTGTATATAGAGACTACTATAAGGATCCATTCCTCCCTAAACCTACAACCTAAACCCTAAACCCATAATGGGACTACTATAAGGATCCATTCCCCCATTCCTAGCTAGCCGAAGGTGAGCTTAGGGCTTGCTGCAGGGTGGCCGTGCACGGTGGAGAGTCCACTTGCAAGTTTGTGGGTAGTTGCAAGACTCAGGTTTCTGTTTAGGGTTTAGGGGTTTAGGGGTTTGGGGGTTTCGGGTTTAGGGGTTTAGGGGTTTGGGGTTCAGGGCTCAGGGTACAGGAGGGAGTATGATACTCTCAGCCTTGACATCTCAATGAGGCACTACAAAGCTACTTATGAACTCCCCAGCAAAGTGCAGGGATTCCCAGTAAGGAGTTGTTGGTTTTTGCGTTTTGGACTGCATATGGAGCTCGTGCACATTGCCCAGTATCACTGTCTCTGCGTGGACGTCTACAACTCCGAGGGCAAAGCAAGATAAACCCTTAAACCCTCAAACCACCTAAACCCTAAAGCTCTCAAACCCTAAACTAAACCCTTAAACCACTTAAACCTTAAACCCTCAAGCTCTAAACCCTTGAGCCGTAAACCCCTAAAGCCTAGTCCCCCAAACACTTAAACACTAAAACCCTAAGCCCCTAAACCCTGAAACCCTTAGACCCTGGACCCATAAGCCCTGGAACCCAGGATTCTTATGCCACTGGAGAGCTGGAAGAGCTGTATATTGATGCCCTGTGGTGCATCAGGGCTGCAGTGCTGGGGTTTTGGCTTTCATGAAGGTAGGGTTGAAGGAATTGGGTTTAGGGTTTAAGGGCTCCGGTTGGGGGTTAGGGTTTAGGGTTTAGGAGGAGGATGATAACGGAAGGCGCGGAGCAAGAGACCAACATGTTGTGACCCCAGCTGTCGGTTTTACAGCAGTCCTCCACATGGAGCAGAAGCCTGTACATCTCAAAGGACAAGGGAAAAGTAATCAGACCGAAAGACTTGCTTGGGGGTGAACTACAGCGCCACCGGTTCATGCACCGAAAAAAATCGGGGCCTGGATGTTGCTGCTTTCCGCTCTCGATGCTCCTGACTAATATGACAGGACAAGCTGCAGATGGTATGTAATCATTCCCTAAGTCCGAGACGTTGAACCCTCAACTCCAAATCGTAAATCGTGAACACCATAGACTCTATCCGTTAAATCCCGAGCCCTAAGCCCTAAATCCAAAACGCCACACCTTAAACCTCGCGCTCCCAGGCTACCACCGTGAAAAGAGAGCCTTGTTGAGCGACAAGAAGTTCGACCAGCTCAAGCAGACTTTGTATGCGAGACTCGGATGATGGCGAAGTGCCTCCTCCTTCCCGCAACCAAAGCCCTCAACTAGGGCTCGAGGATCGTTTATGAGCAGAATCGGCTGTTTTTTGGGCAATGCTAGTGCTGCATGCTGTGGTGATGCCACCTTGATGCTCTGTTTGTTTTTGACTTCTGTGGATTGTATTTCTTGCGATGTAATCGCTTCAGGCCACGACCGTGTTTGATGTAAAGCGAGGGTGTTGGAGCCTTCGCGCCCGGCTCCAGGCTTCTGAAACTGACCCTCTAACATGGGTGGGATAGGTGGGTGGCTACTATGATGTAGCTCCTAGTCCCATGCATATTTGATCATGCTGCCCGTTTTGCCAGACGATTGGAACATGCCTGGCCCATGGAATGCTTGTTGCAAGTATCTGCCCGAACCAAACCCGAACAGACCCCATAAAAACAAGGCCTACTTCAGCATTGCTACTGCAGAACCGTATTAGAGTGTGTGTTTGGTTAACCCATTGAGGTTAGGCCATGAGCCAGAAGAAGAATGCGCTTCTTCTATCCAAGGTCCTAAATCCGTGAATCAAAATGTTCAAACTTTCAGCCCCCAAATCCTGAAATGAACTGCACCCTCATGAGGAAGGGCTCGCGCTTCCCGACTCTCAAGCGGTGCTCGGCTCAGCATGCGGCGCAACAAATTGCAATAGAATATGAATGCCCTGGCGGCATCTACATTTCAGTAAGTGGATGGGTTTCTGTATAGCATGGTTTCCTCGGTCAGCAAATGTAGGATGTTGTGAGCGAGGTAGATGTAACATGCCAGGGCAGAACTCAAAAATGACATTCACGCAAAGTGACTGCAGGTTCGAAGTGGCGTTTGTGGAAGCCTCCATTGCGAAGTTTCGTGGGGAGCCCGTTATTTCCGAGGCCCGATCGTGCAGAGTCGGCTTACAAGTTTTGTCTTCGTTCGTGCAGCATGAGATAGCATGAGCTTTATCAGATCCGCTACGTTTCTCAAGCAAGTCCCACATTCCACACATGGCAGCACGTGAAGCTCGTCAGGAAGAGTTCGAGTCGTTGAAAGCCCAAGTAGAAGCATCTGGAACGCGCAAAGATGTTACGGCAGCTCTACACGCAAGAAGGTCTACTTTACATGAGAAAGTTCTCCGGGATTTGCGTGGGCTTGTGCGGTGAATGGCAATCGATATGTCGAGATAATTCGGTAAGGAACTTCACACAAGATGCCTGGATGCACAATGAAACTGTACTGCGGTTCACTTGCTTGTCTCAGATCCTAGCTAGCCACCCTAGGTAGTGTCTCTGTGTCGTCAGTTGTGGAAACTCGCAGGTGTCTTTGTAGGAATGCCCTGTTGCACAGGTGTAGTTGGCAGCAAGTCAGGACGGCGCAAATCCAAAGAGTCCATGCAGCTGTAAAGCCATCTTTCTCTGATATTTCAACTATAAAACATCCTTTCTCTGATATTTCTCCCCGCTCCCCCTGCGCACTAAATTTTCCCATGGTAATATGTAATAATGAAACGGGAATCTTTAATGTTAGGCGGGTGGGAGGTTTCAATATCAGGGGGAGGGCGTACATGGAGCGTTTGGGAAACCCAGTACAGAGTGCATCAATTATTTGACCTCGCCGAATGCCCTGCGCCCTCATGTTGAGCTATGCCCATGCTGAACGATGAGGCTTCAGGGCTTAGGGGAATTAGCCAGGGCTGAAAATCTAATTATAGATAATAAGATAATACCTCCATTGTGCCCTGAAGTCGGTAAATTGTGCCACATGGAGCCTTAAGCCCTAAACCCCAAACCCTAAAACTCTGCGGACTAAACCCTTTCGGACTCTAAGCCGCCAACCAGGGTTTCGGGCTTAGTGTTTAGGGTTTAGGGTTTTGTAAGTCTTGAGCGAGAACATCCTTTCTTGGGCTTTGCATAGCCGTAGTTGCCTGCTGCTGCTGTAATCAGCCTCCCCAACCCTCACAAGAAGGCGGTACTAAAGCATGATATCTGGAAGTTTCCCAAAAAGAGGGTACCGTATACCTTTTTGGGGTCGCCATAATAAGGATTATCGTATTTTGGGGTCTATATTGGGGTCCCCCTACTTAGGGAAACTACCATCTAGGCAGTGGTTTCCCTTGACTTCTCCTTAGCCCATCCTTAGTTATAGGAGCAGAAGGAGCCTACCCACATCTCATCTTCAAACCCTACTCGCACATCTAGGGTAAGTGTAACCCAAGTATAACCTAGCACGGCAAATAGGGTCTTCTACTCGGATATTGAATGATATGTGGACGGTTCAACATAGTAGGTTTGGAGGAGCCTTCCAACAATCCTCAGAGTTTAGGGTTTATGGTTTAGGGTGCCAACGGTTTATGCTTCAGGGTGCCAACCTCAGAAAATTTGCGCTGAAGGGTTCGCAAAGACCCAAACTCTTGCCGTTATATCTAGGCATTCCTGCTGTACGAGCGTGGCGAGCAGTTCCTGGATTCGGAGCAGTTTGAGAGCATGAAGGCGGGGTAAGCAAAAAGATCAAGTGAGTCTTGCGGCCAGCTTCACGCGGCTTATAGTCCCCCTTAGGTAGCTTGAGTATGTGGTAGACGCGGATCTTGTTCTACTTATGCATGGGAACACTATGGCCAAAGTTTAGGGTTGAGGTTTCAGAGGTCAGGGGTTCAGTTTCATGGGCCTTTTCAACGTCCATGTATTTTTCTCCGTCATTGCTGTAGCTGGCAGATATTTTCGGACGGAAAATTTATCCAGGGATATTCCACATGTTTTGTGTTTGCTGTTTTGGTTTTGGGAACCCTCAAGCGGGTCTGGAAACCCGCATATGACGGATTAGAAGCAAAGTGTCCCTGTGGCACAGGGAAGGGAATGCACGCACTGTTAGGTGTTGCAAATCTACAGGAAAGCCTCTTGGTGGCCCTAAGTAATCCCCCTGTTCTTTTGTGGAGGAGTTTTAGAGGAGCCCCTATCGCCTGTTACAATGCCAGCGTCTGGTGAGACCGTGGTCTGGTGAGTCAGGGATGAGAAATTACTTGTGCATGTGGGGACTTCTTGAATACGGGTACCCGTAGTGCGGTTCCTCTTGCAGTCCCTATTTCCGCAATTTGGGGAACCGTGATTTAGGCCAAGATCCGTGCGTTGGCTTCCAGAATTCTTCCGGTGAAAGCAAGCGATCTCAGCCTGGAACTCCCACGGACAGACGACGCACACATCCTTGCAGCGCCTTTATGGCATCGTTCGAGCGTGACGTATTGAAGCCCCAAGCCGTGATGCTCCTAGGACTAGAGTCTTGGAGAGGAGGAACTGATTTATATATACATATATATAGATATGTATAATATCCCAAGAGGGACCCGAACAATCCCTTGCATTTCCCATATATACTCGAGTCACCAAGCAGACTACATGAGCCTTGCCAACCTCAATCCTTCACAGTCCACATATATGTATATGTCTAACTAGTATTAATTAATCAGAATATGACGTACCCAAAAACCTATTTCAATCAAACAGAACCTAAACCCCAAACAAATACATGAAATCAAGTCGAGGCCATCCCGAGAGACCCCCACCCATGTGCTTTCAATAATCTAAGTTTTCATGTCATTTTCCACTTAGTTCTCCAGTATTGGGGTTACACACATATATGCATATATGTACATATATACGTAACCCTAAAGCCTAACCCCTGCAACCTGGACCCCTAACCCCGGACCTACCCTCATTTCAGCGCAGGATGAGTATGCCAAGCTTGGCATTAGCAACTAAGTCAGCATTGAACAGGGACTGGTAGCAATTGCAGGGTTTAGGGTTTGCCTTCCATTTGCCAAGGAATGGTAGCAATTGTAGGGTTTAGGGCTTGGGTTCCATTGAGCACGGGATAAGGGGTGGTAGCAATTGTATCCGCATGGGGTGTTGTCTAAGCTCCTTGAATTGGAATTAATGTAGCGGACTACTACAGGGATTATCTTTTTGAGTATAGTTCACATGTTTTCACCAAGGGACCATTAAGGGTGGACATAGGGGTCCCTCTTGTAACGAATAGTCCCTAATAAGGAACCCGTGTCCATGAATTTTCCGGGGAAATATTGGCTGTAGCTCGCATAGCGTTTGCTGCAGCAAGCATTGTAGTGGCCATAGTGCAGAGATGTTCATGCATATGTCTATATACGTCTGTGCTAGCTGTTCTTTAGCCCAGTCACAGTCACAGGACCTTGGATGACATGCCCACGCCCTAGTCAAAGGATGATGCCCCTGGCCCCCTATTTGCATAACTTTAATTCTAAATCTCATAGCAATGATAGAGGGGATCTAAAGTAACATCCCCACTACCAGTTACATATAACCAGCTCTATAACTTGGGGGACCCTCCCTGTACTTAGTCACTAAATGAGTAGAAGAGCTTTTGTCACCAAGGGGATGGCAGGATGTGGGGTTTCTTACAATGCTTGTGTATAGTTCCTCATGTAGTCTTAGAGGAGCCCGCGTCCTTAGCTCCTATTATAGATCACACTTGGCAAGAAGTTGGGATGCAGATACTCAGCAGAGGAAGACCTTGGTAGAGCTACAGATTACGCAGCCCAGTTGTTCATTGGAATCGTGATCTCTCTGGTTTCGTAGCAGAACCATGATAGCAACCCACCATGATGAAACCACTCTCGATGGTTCTGCTTCTTATCGGACCGGTAAAACCCATGCCCATTTTGGGCTGTCACAGTGGTAAGCCCTGGTTAGCAAGCTCAGGACGTTCCTCCCAAGAGTCTAAGGTGCCGTGAACTTGGAGCAATGCACCGTCGCGCAAATGGAGGCGTATTGGCCGCAAGGGCTTCAGCAGTCTGAGCTTTACTTACTGTTGCTGATGGGACACCCTAAGCCTTGACCACGTACAATGACAGGGCTTTGAGTGCCCATCATGGAGCCATAATTGCAGGGAAGCACCAGTCAGTTTACGCCAGCGAGTGCCCTGGCCCTGTTCCCAGTACTCTGTTAACGATGATTTACTATTTCACCACGAATATTACCATGATTATTAGCATCAGCAGTGCTACTATTACCATGGTCATGAACTCCCCAAGAGGAGCCACACACGTGGGCTTTTCTGGGCAAGGCCCTATACACATGCGAGCCTTTTAGTATTACTATGAATGAGGTAAATATAACCCTGCTTCAGCAGCGTTACGCTCACTGTTATCATGAGGATCCACAGAGGGGCTATGGACACGTCGGATTTTCAGAGCAAGGCCCTGTACAGATGTGAGCCCTTCATCCTGGTATTACCGCCCTAAACCCCCAAACCCTTAACCTGAACCCCTGAACCTTCCCCTTAAGCCTAAACCTCTCAGTCCTACACCCTCGCCCTCCAAATCCTAGCCGTGTCCTTGTCTAGGAGATGTATGTAGATGCCCTCTGGGCCTACTACCGCGACGGGGTGCAGCTGCTCTCGGACGACCAATTCCAGAAGCTGAAAGAGGATTTTCCTTGCACCTACTCTTTTAGGGGGTGGGGCATATCATTATTCTGGGGATCAAAGTCCTTGAATATGTCCTGCTCTGGGCGATATTTGGACCCTAGTGCCCAGGACTGAGGGTCCAGTGAAAGTGAAGGCTTCGAGGTTTCACGGTTTTCAGAATTTGGTATTTTAAGCACTGGCCCCTAAAGAGACTTAAACAGGTCCAGGTTTCGTCGTAGTTCCCGTCCATCCATGAGTCCCTACGTGCCTGAGAAACGAACATGGGGTTCAGTCTCTGATCTAAACAAAAGTTGTTTTGATGCACTAGGAGCGGGACGCAAGATATTTGAGACACATGAGGGCAGACGTTTTCAGACATGGGTGAAAGAGTACTCTCCCTGAGGATTTTGCCAACATGTCTTATTGTCTTATTGACAAGTACTTATTCACGCCATGACACGCTGATTTCCTCATCAAAGACTTCGGAGCTCCTTAGTCATGGCCGGCCTACCTTAAAATATTCTGAGTGCAAGCTGGGGGGATCTATCCTAGACGCAAGAAATGATTTACATTGATCAAGGGTAGCCTGCCTGTTTGGCCAGGTCGCGACCAGCAAAGGTCTACACAATGCTGCCGCTTGTCTCAAGGAACCAGTGGTAGGCTGCATCAGGCCTTCAGCTACTCTCGCTACCGCCCTCCGACCATCTTTGTGCACTACCACAATGCGTGAGCTCGTGCACGTCCAGGGCGGTCAATGTGGTAATCAGATCGGTGCAAAGTTCTGGGAAGTCATCGCGGACGAGCATGGCATCGACCCAACAGGCACTGAACACAGAAATTGTTATTGTAGTTGTTTAAACTGTTGGTTTTGGCAGAGGGTTCTGACAACATCAGTTAGTGCTCGTCGCTGGCGCGCCATGCTGCTTGTTCTGTTCCATGTTGATGCCAATTTCTATGGCCCCCATTCTCTTTGCTGTTGTTGGCATTGTTCTTTCGGCCTACTGCAGGAACCTATCACGGAGACTCTGACCTTCAATTGGAGCGAATCAATGTTTACTTCAATGAAGCGACTGGCGGACGCTACGTCCCACGTGCAATTCTGATGGACCTTGAACCAGGCAGGAACACCGTGACCCTCTGTTTTAGGAAGTAGAACTGGACGTTGTGGCACAGTGTGGTAGGCAAAGAGGAGTTCTTTGGCATTGCAATTTGTTCGAGTCTCCACGGTCCCCACCAAGACTTTCATGCAGAAAAAATGGTGTTGTTTCTTGAATGCTTGTGACCCTCTGCTTGCCCGCTTTTGTATATTCTGTCAGTAGAATCTGGCTGCTGGTTGAAGTGTCAGTTGTGCTGGCGGCATACCCAGTCCGTGCCTCCAAAAAGTCCCATGATTCGCTTATACTTAACCCTGCGAGCACAGCTGCCTGTTGAACCACTTTTCTATTTTTCAGTATACCTGCACTCTACAGTTTCTCTTGTATTAGGTGCGGAGTGCCGTGGTTGGAATGCGTAGAGCAGGAAATGGGGTACTTTAAGCAAAGGACTACACCGTAGCATCCGAGTAATCTGCTTTTCTTGCCGATTTTGGACTGCTAGCGCACATTTGAGCTGCCTTACACCAGGGACGCAGGCAAAGATAAAAGGAGAGATACTAGTGCGACGAGAGCTATGTTCACAAGTACTCTTGCAGCTACATGCCCAGAATCCAATATACTGTTAGACACTGTTCCCTATACTAGCGAGGAATAGAGGATGGGATCGCTATAGTAGTCCCTATACAATCCCCACCAGCTTTCACGCATTCCCTACTCAACCTGCGAATCCGGCAAACATGCTTGCGAGGAACCATGGATAGCGTTCGGGCCGGACCCTTCGGTCAGCTCTTCCGTCCCGATGCTAGGTGGCACTTTTGGATGATTTTGGTGAGTTTCCATTCCAGATCTATAATAAGGGATCCAATCCATGATTGATGTCTTGCTTTCAAACTACCACGGAGGATAATTTTGTCTTCGGACAGACTGGCGCGGGGAGCCTTGGGACTGAAGCAGAAAGAAGTAGAAAGGTTTGGGGTTCAATGGTTCAGGGTTTAGGAGGATGGGGGTGGCGGCAGCGGCGGCGGCGGCGGCGGTGGTGGTGGTGTTGGTGGTGTTGGTGGTGTTGGTGGTGTTGGCAGTGTTGGTGGTGTTGGTGGTGGTAGAGTAGCAGTGGTGGTAGTACGAGGAGGAGTAGAAGGAGTAGGAGGCAGAGAGGGCAACCTCAGGTCTGATCGATGTTAGGATGTATTTTCCTTTGTTTGGTGTTTAGGTTTTGGAGTTTGGGTTTACCAAGCAACCATGAAGAGCGGATAGTCGGGGCCCTTTGGTAGCTTAGTATGTCCCCATAATAACTTCCTTGATAGGCTTCACGTCCACTACTTACCAGTTAGACGGGAAATACCGATCGTAGCTCAGATATAATTCCTTTTCTTTTTCTTGGGAAAAAGGATTAAGAGCAGCGCTTGTAGAAACAGTCTCAGCCGCTTGCAGTTCTAGTCGCAAGCAGAATTACAGGTGGAAGAGCTATGCTACTCATTGTCTTGTTCGCGATGAATGATGGTCTTCAGTGAGGGCAGTAAAAACCTAAGCTCTTTCTGGTTGCGTGATTCTGCAATGTTGCAAAAACTGAGGAACAACTGGGCAAAGGACATCTGCATGTGTTGCCAGCTGAAAGCATGTATTCGATGGATTGACTGAGCCTGCAAGCAACCTTATTCATAACGAGTTTTCGCGGACTCGGCAAAGAGAAGCACACAGTACACACATTATCCCTATCACCAGAATTCTGACATGACCTTCCTCTTTCTGACACGAGTGCGCGTAGGGCTGACCGTATACACCTCACCTTGGCTGACGCTCACAAAAGCTGTGCCCGCGCAGGGCCACTACACAGAGGGTGCCGAACTCATCGACTCGGTCTTAGATGTTGTGCGCAAGGAGGCCACGGGTTTGGTTGCGGGCTCGTCTTCGATTTGGTTTCGGGGTCTGCCACAGCAAAGAGAAGCAGGCTCCATACGTCGATTTGAAAACGGCGCCCTTCAGAGTATGTGCTCAGAAGCTTTGCCCAAGAAGGATATCTTGTTTTCAGAAACAACAATATTTTGCTGGACCAGGTCTCCAGATTCCCGCTGCAGTTTGGCCAGGGTGCACGGATAGGGAAAAGGAGAATATTAGCTTTTGTTGTGGTTTGTATTTTCTTTGGTTTTGGCTTCTTGGCTTCCCGGCTTTGCGGCTTCTAGTTGCTCACTTCTTGGGTTTCTTCCTGGCTTCTTGGCTTCTCCCCCTACCCCTCCCCACCCCCTCCGCTTTGTTCAAAGCCATCATTCTTTACGGTAAAAAGAAATCACGTCACCACCATGTTTGCAGTAGGGCAGGGCTTTGCGCATCATCTTGTTTGCAAAAGAAGGGAAGTGCGCCCCCCAACCGCGCAACTTTTTTAAGACCACCCAGGCTTACGGCAAACATATCATGTCGTCGCCATGTTTGCCGTAAGGGAGGGTAAGAGAGCATTATGCGGGTTTTCACTGCTAATACCATTATTCAAGTTTCTTCGTTTGTAGTTTATTATCGTTCTTGTCATCACCATGGTCAATACTGCGCTTTCTCTTTTTATCAGTACTGCTCTGAATACTTTGATCACTATATTAACCTTTCCATTCCAATTATTGCTATCATTAATTGAGCTCTCCCAATATCATCTTAATAGATTGAGCTCTCTCGCGTGGAGTTCTTTCAAACTGCGACATTAAATTGAGCTGGGCACCGGTGTAGGGCGTCCTCAAATTGCGGCTCAATTTTGAGCTCTCGCGTGGAGCGTCCTCACATTTTGGTTTACAGAATGCCCAACAACGAAAAACATACAACTAACAAACACACCTAAATAGATTTGTCACAGAGAGGAAAATGACGGTAGTTCTGCAATCATAACAAGCAGTCGTGGGAGAGGTGCCACGCATGCAGTCGCACGAATTTTAACCCTTTCCGCTCATTGAACAACCGCGTCTACTGCTTTAACAGTAACTATGACCCCGATTTTCATCATGGATGTACCACTACTACGACTGCTGCTACTACTACTCCTCCTACTATAACGACGGCGAACAGCGCCGCCGCTACGGCCCCCACAGCCAATGCCACCGCCACCGCCACTGCCACCGCCACCGCCACCCCAACCCCAACCCCCACCCCCACCCCCACCCCCACCGCCACCGCCACCCACCGCCACCGCAACCGCCACCGCCACCGCCACCGCCACCGCCACCCACCGCTACCGCCACCCACCGCCACCGCCACCGCCGCCACCACCGCCGCCGCCGCCACCACCACCACCGCCGCCGCAGCAGCCGCAGCAGCCGCAGCAGCAGCAGCAGCAGCAGCAGCACTATGGCCAGAAGAAGAAGAAGAAGTAAACCATAAACCCTAATCCCTATCTAACCCCATTATGGTAGTTTCCATGTTCTTTTCAATTATCCCAATATAACCCCAATATAACCTCATAGTAGCTTCCATGTTTCCTTTCCATTATCCCACTATAGGAAAACATGAGGAAGCACTTTGCCAGGCTGAAGGCTGCGATTGCCTTCAAGGCTTCCAGCTGTGCCACTCCCTTGGTGGAGGCACTGGGGCTGGTATGGGCACTCTACTCATCTCGAAGGTACGCGAGGAGTGCCTCGGAGAAGTGCTTTCAGCATTCAGGGTCGAGGTTTTTGGGGGTTTTACTTGTAAGGTTATTGTTGTGAGTGATTGATTCTGCTGTTGTGATTTTATTAGTTATTACTACTTCTCTCTTGCAATCACTATACAGAATCCTTTCCCCTAGTATTAGAGGGCTGCCCCCCCTAACATTTATACTCCGAACCGTCTTTACTGTTAAGGAGGTTTTATTGTACGACCCGAACATTAAGGAGGGGTACAGACTAGGATCCAGTTGAGTTTTGATGAACGAGCAGAGCAATAGTTAATCTCGTGCTGAAATTTCAAAAAAAAACAAGTAGAATCCAATTGAAAGCAATTGACATCTAATCTAAACATAACAATACCAATCTAAATGCGTAATGAAACCTAGTAAAGTCCATTTAGAATCTAATTGAAATCTAGTTAGAGTCTTTTTCAACAATTCCAGGTTAAAACCATGTGAAATCTCAATTCAACTCTGAATCTAGTTAAAAGATAGACGGCAACGCCCAATTAAAATCGCATTCAGAACTTAGATATTATGTTATTTTCATGTTCATACAAACCATTCAAAACAGTCAAGATCTAGAACTTAAGGAGATCCCTAGCCTGTAAGAGTCGTGCTAGGGACCCCCCTTAATTCAGAGGATCCGAGCCGTAAATAACCTTTGTTTTGGCCCTTTTAAAAGTAATCTTGGGGGCAGATTTCAGAATTTGGATTTCAGGGGAATGCGCATTTGATGGGGGGGGGTTAATATTAGCGGGAAGGGATTATACTGTTACCTCACTGGCGTCAGGGAAGTAATGCATCAAGCAACAACAAAAGATGCAGCCTCGCTCAAACACGAGAGTTTGCACAATCAAGGTATCCTGATCGCATCATGGAAACGTTCTCTGTGATCCCTTCTCCGAAGGCACGAGCTTTGGCTTTGAAACCCCGCCCCTTTCTTGCCGGCACCAGCTTTGCCATTCCTCCGTATCCTCACCAATTCGAGATCGCAAGACCCACCAGTCATAGCACACTGAAGACTTTTCACAAGAATTGCCGGACACATACACCAGGGTGTACAGGTACGGGAGGTCATAGCATACTGAAATCATCCAGTGCAAATGTTATGAAAGCAAACAGTGTCCACGCTGCAGGTCTCTGACACGGTGGTCGAGCCATACAATGCAGTTCTCAGCTTCCACCAGCTGGTCGAGAACTCCGACGAATCATTCCTGCTGGATAATGAGGCGCTCTATGATGCTTGGAGGTTCAGAATAGGAGTTATATAGGGGTTATATTGGGGTCGTATTGGGAATATGTTAGGGTTATATTGGGGTTAGAATGTAGGGAATAGATTGGGAATATAAGTCTTTGCGCCCAAGTAGTAGCCATGCTTTTTTCAAGAGAGCCTTTGTCCCGAGTATGCCTAACCATCTCCAGTGTTCTACTGGTCGTATTTGGGTGGGGTCCATGTTGGGATCCCTTACGTGGTCTGTAAGGATATCTGCTTCCGTACGTTGAAGCTCACAACACCGACGTACGGGGACTTGAACCACCTTGTCTCCGCGGCGATGAGCGGCGTGACTTGCTGCCTGCGTTTCCCAGGCCAGCTGAATTGCGACCTGCGCAAGATTGCTGTGAACTTGGTGCCCTTCCCCCGCTTGCACTTCTTCATGAATCTAGGCTTCAACAACGCAGCTTCCATTTATTTCATGTTCCATGCGCTTTTCGTTGAATTCTCCACGTGTCTGACTATTCAAGCCCTGCACTCTACAACCCTACACCAGCCCTAAACCCTAAGTCCTATGGCAACTTACGGGTTCTTAATAGGGAATAATGGAATACAGCCCCTATACAATCCCTATAAAATACATTCCCTTACTCCCTACCAACCCTAAACCCTAAATCCTATATGCACACCTGTATATATACATAACTATATCTATTTATGTACATATATATATATAATCCAGATCAGTATGTTCCCTACTATATAAGCCCTCTAAACCCTAAACCCTACACCCTAAACCCTACACCCCACACCCTAAACCCTACACCCAAACCCTAAACCCCCCTAAAAAACCCTAAACCCCA
>CAJNIZ010028391.1:37415-54500 GCA_905231905.1 Symbiodinium pilosum
GGATTGTGAGTTTAGGGTTTAGGATTTTTAGTTTAGGGTTTAGGCTTTAGGAGGTTTAGTTTAGGATTTGGGGTTGAGAATTAATAGTTCTGGGTTTTGAACTTATAGTTCAAGTTAAGGTGTAGGGTTTGAGATGTATAGCTAGGTTTTTCAGGATTTATGGTTTAGGATGTATGGGGTAAGATTTAGGGTTTAGGCTTTTTGGTTTAGAGTTCAGGGCTTGGCATGTACAGTTTAGGGTTTAAGGTTCCAGGGTTTAAGATTCAGGGCTAGGGCTTAGGGGCTAAGGTATAGGCTGGTATAGAGTTTACGGTGCAGAGTTCAGGGTAAGGGACATACACACAAATATGTATATATGTATATGGGTTTAAGTTTTAATTAGGGTTTAGGGGTTCAAAGCTTGCTTATTAGGACTTGAAGTGCTGTAGTTATAGAATGTACATGTACATAGGAATCTTCCAAGAGTCATGTCGGATTGATTGGGTTTCAGGGCTTAGCGGCCTGGCTAGGATGATGGAGATTCAAATGAGCTATATAGTCTAAACTCCGAGTATCCCCTTTATCCCTACAAAAAATCCATTTTAAAATTCCCCATATAACACCCCTTGAAGGAGTTCAGACTGTAGTACACATGCAAGAGGAACTTGTAAAGTCAGAGTCCAGGATGCCGCCAGTTTGGATCTTGCATATATTAGGGTTATATTGGAGTTAGGATCATGAAAAATACAATGGAAACTACTATACTGGGGTTCCATAGGTTTAGGGCTTATGGGGTTTGTTTTTTTTTGTTCTGAAGCCGGTTCCACAGGACGTCACAGAAAAAGTAGTTGAAGACTGATCGGTTTTGAGGTTGCACATAAGCAGCGAAACAGTCTTTCCGAGAACTGTGTTACAGAAAATCACTTGAAATCACTCGCGGATTTTAGGCAGATGTTTGACGCGAAGAACATGATGTGCGCAGCTGATCCTCGCCATGGTCGCTATCTTACCGCAGCGGCGCTCTTCCGCGGCCGCATGTCCACCAAAGAAGTTGATGAGCCTGGGCCGCTTAAGAGCTTAGGGTTTATATCAATTGGCATAATGGAAAGTAAAATGGAAACTACTATAATGGGTTATATAGGGATTATAGGTATATATTAGGGTCTAGGATTTAGGGTTTGAGGTTTAGGGTTTAGGATTTAGGGTTCCGGGTTAGCAATTTGGATTCAGGATTTAGGGTACACGGTCTGCAGCTACTGTATGGGAAAATCAAACGGATAAGAACATGGAAAAGACGATGGAAACTGGGATTATCAAGGGTGTTCTGGAACTGAAGCTGAGCTACCATAACAGAGAGAAAATGTGAAAAAGACTGCTTCCTTCTTGCGATAACTTGCTTTAAGATCCTGAAGCACTCTAGACATCAGCAAAGGAGCAGATGCTCAACGTCCAGAACAAGAACTCGTCCCATGGCTGCATTCACTAGGTAGAGAGCCGCGCAGGTCCAGCGTCGTGGGCTTCAAACTTCAAAAATACAGTCCTACACGCGTACATGGCTTCCCAAATACCCAGAAAATGGCCTCAGCCGTAGCCTGCGCTTGCATTATGTGGAGGCTGAGGGGGAGGTCGAGAGAACCATACCCTAAACCCTACTTTCCAAAACTTGCGGCTAAACATTTCCTGGCTGCTCCAGATCCTACTTCGTGGAGTGGATTCCCAACAACATCAAAGCATCTGTCTGCGACATCCCGTGCCAGATCTGAAATTCAGGTGTTTCAGCGACCTTGCAGGGACGGTTGGGATAGGCTTGAACTAGGCGCTAAATCGCATCAAGTAGGGACTTTCCAAACTGGAAGACGTACAGATGAGAGTTGATGGACTGAGCTACAAGCTCAACTGTTTGGATGGTGCATTGAAGTAAGGAGTCTCAGGGATTGGAGAGCGGTAATATAGGGGCTTAAATAATTACCAATATTATGGTACCATATGCCTTATATAATAATGGTTTATGGTACCGCAATTGGACCTCGAAATGATATTGGTAATTCTTTAGGCCCCTGTAGTAGCGGCACGTAGGTTTCCCATTTTTCAGACTCGCATGTTGACAGGCATTTCTTTCAAATAGGATTCTACTGTGTCATGCTCACCATGTTACTTAGTTTTTTTGTTCGCGCTGCCATGCAGGGACCACACGTTGTTTCGAGAACATCTATTACTAAAACTGTGCTGCATAATGGCCTTTGATCTGACATGAGTCCCCTAACTTGCAGCCCTAACCCCCCCTTTCGACCATGCCCACAAAGTGCTAAAGGTTTTGGTTTCAAGGGGCATCCAATGAAGCCCTGTAAGAAAGATCCGCGATATCGGACATCTCAACCTCCTGGGTCCTGTTTCAAGTTCTTGGTGCACACGGAGGAGGCCTCAATGTTGAGAAATAGACCCGAGACCTCCGTAAGCCATCTTCAAATCAACATAGAACATAGAGCTGCCAAGCCCTACTGCCCAAGCACCTAATCCCCGAAACCGAATGTCCAAAGCCCTAAACTCCAAATGCCCAAACCCTATACATCCCTAAACTCCTCCTAAACAGTTAGCCCCTGAACCACCAAATGCTTCACCCGTGGCTTCTACATCCCTGACTGCGTCATTGTTGGGTTTGGGGCTTAGGGTTTAGGGTTTAGGGTTTAGGGCGTTACATGGAAGACCCAACAAGGAATATCGAATTCGCGTTTTTCATGCTATCCAAACCCAAGGGTCCAAAGACATGGAAAAACATGCATGGTTCTGGTAGTAGGATCTCACCTTATGCTTTGGGTAAGTATTCCCATTATGGGCACTAAGAGCCTTCTAGGGAAAAGAAGAACCAGGTGACTCCTGGTTTTAGCAACACCCCAGGACCCTAAACCATAAACCCAAAACCCTAAAAACTATAAAGCCTCAACCTTAAACCCTCAACCCTAAAAACCCTAAACCCCTAAACCCCTCAACCCTGAACCTTAAAACCTAACCCTAAGGCTCCATGTAGGTACTATTTATAGGGTTTAGGGCCCAATGTAGGTATTATTTATATAGTTAGAGCCAGGGTAAACCCAGGCCTAAGGGCCTCAAGATGGCGGTGGCATTCGCCGGAAACTCCACAGCCATCCAGGCGACGAAGGGGCTCCGGGGTTTGGAAGTTTTGGGGGGTTTTAGGGCTTTTGGGCTTTGGCACGCTCAAACGAGTGCGGGCGTGCCTACGCTACAGTGACCACAACTTTGTGTGAGACACGCGGGTAAGAAGTTTTTAGGGCTCGGTTTTGAGCCCTGAAATCGCCAAAGGGTCCGGCTGCAACATAGCGTACCCATGTAATCTGCATAGCTCCCGGAGAGCAGAGGCTCACAAGATGATGCTTGCTGACCGCCCACTAGAAAAATGCACACCCCTCGTCTCTATCCTACAGAGTCTTCCCGAAGCAGGTGGAGAATGCAATCTTCCCACATACCGTTTCGTAATGCCTAGAGTCCTAGAGTCACTGTAATCTTCCGGCTGTAGTAATATAGAGACTGCGTCAGAAAAGGATCTGAAGTAACTATTGCACCACGCTATTTTGCACGTGTTTTGGGCATCTATGCTGCTATGGAGGTATCCGGTTGTTCCAAGTAAGCGTCTAGGCAAGGTAAGGGCGGAGCCCGTCGTAATCCCTGCATAACCCGCACGTACGTTTTGCACTCTCATGGAACCTTTCCAGAACCTTGACAGTTTACTCTGAGCTACACACACAGCCTGTGTTTAAACCCCCCAACCAATGAATTTGAATCAAGATACCATCAGAAGCAAAGCATGTTATTTCTTATTTACGATATTGTTGGAGCCTATACAACTTCCTTAACAGCAGCCCAGTCAAGTTCCCAGGAGATGTTCAAGCGCGTGGCCGAATACTTCACAGCCATGTTCCGTCGCAAAGCCTTCCTCCACTGGTACACCGGTGAAGGCGCATTTAGAGTCCTAAAGGGTATACACATACGCATACACAGGGCTTATACAGCGTTATCTTATTCCGGGTTATTCTAACTTATCTATACTGGTACACCGGCGAAGGCCTGACCTTGAGTTTTGAGAAAAAATGAAGGGAACCAATCAAGGGGCTATATGTGGCTAGGGGAAAATATGAGGTCTAGCTTGGAGATTTTCTGATCGCTTTACAGGAGTAGACGTGCCCGTAGTGGAATATGGAAAGACAAGCATATAATGATGGAAGCTGGTCTTAGACAAGGTTGCTGGGCATAGAGCGCCGTGAAACATTGAAACCTTAACCAACATTATCTTAATTGGCCTTCTACCCTTGCTGGAAGACCCCCAACAATCTTACCAGTTCAAGATTCGCTTTGGTAGTTTCCCACAATAAGGGGACCTCAATATAGACCCCAAAATATTATAATCCTTAATATTGGGATCCCCAAAATTGTACCCCTAATTTTGGGAAACCTCCATTTATTCCTGGGTTCCACAGCACGTCCAATTTGAGAAGCCCCCGGGCCATTGACCTGGAACGTATGCATCCGGACAACCCGTCCAGAAGGGCCAAGGCACAACCCTTCCCCAGAGCAGATTCCCCTTGAATTATGGGTTATACACCTTAAGTCATACTAGGACTGCTAGTGCCATTTAGGGTTTATTTGTTGGCTAGCTCACATGGAATCCCGAAGGAGCCCTACTCAGAATAGGGTCCCTATGGGATTCGTCAGCTTTCTTGCGCTGTTCTGTTGGGGGAGGCTGAAATCGGAACAGCCTGCTGAAACAAGATACGCGATGCACACTTTTGGATCGTTGGGCTTAGGGGCCAGGACTTCATGCCCCAGCTTTTCGACCGTACGTACACCGTCCATTGCATTGCATTTTTGGAGGTCCTACACCAGAATCCAGAACCCCGCAAAACAAGAAGGAATCACTTAGGAGGGTCCGGCTAGATCCTAAACATGAGCCCAACATCCCTGCTTTTGGATCCAGAAGCATTGGAACATCGATGAAACCAGAAAGCCCAATACTCCCCCATGAAGACTTATAACTTCCACCATACCAGGCAGCCTAGTGCGATTTCAGCGTTATTCCTTAATTAAGGTGTTCTATCCATGTCACCCTTCTCCATCTGATTCTGAATCGTTGGTGCAAGATGTTCATGAATTCACGAATACCGGGCTGAACCCTGAAACCAATACTCCACCCTAAATATCTCGTTTCGCCGCCTGGAGTCCTACGTGTCGGGTGTTTAAGTTGTCCGGCTTCAGGAATTCCGTGCCAAGACCCCCCAAGTACTCTTAAATGAGGGATGTATGGCCCCTACTGGCGGGTACTTAGGCCCTACTACTGAGTGTAAGTGGAGGATCATATCGGGATTATATGGGGATTTATGAGTTTGTATGGTGATGTATATAGAGATGATATAGCGTTATATGTATGGATATTGGAGAGGAAGATGGAAACTACGATAAAATCCTTATTAAGGATTGGTGTTTAACTGCATTCTGGCCTAAGGATTTACAGTAGTTTCCATGTTCTTTTCCACTATCCCGATATAAACCTATATCATGTCTCTACATCTCTATATAGGCTCATATAACCAATAGGGTTTCCTAGGGCTTTGAGTTCCAGGCGCTGCTGGGGGTAGCACTACCTTCGGACTGGCCGAACAATTTCTGCATGGGCCATTGGTTGTTTTACTCCAAAAGGTTTAGGGTTGCAGGCCTAAACCCTAAATCCGTGACGAATTTGTGTTGTCAAGCCTCCAGGTCAGTGAGCTCTAATCATCTGCCGGTTTATCAGTGCTGTTTGGCACATAGGACCAGGGTGATCCTCAAAAAGTTACATAACCAAATTCCTTACGTGGAATCCCTGCTGGGGCCTGTGTGCATGCCTGTCATACGGATAGGTTTCAAGACTTCATGGTTTGGGGCGGGACAAAAGCATGATGTCTGAACACAGGTATGGATGAGATGGAGTTCACGGAGGCTGAATCCAACATGAACGATCTGGTGTCCGAATACCAGCAGTACCAGGTCTCGGGTCCACCTAAACCCTTAACCCTAAACCCTAAACACCCAGGGATTAGGGCTTAGTAATGGAGATTAAGGGGTATGTATCTTGAAGTCGGGTAAAGACATGGGATTTAGGAATAGTAATTCGTCTAGGTTTGGGGAAGTACTGTATATGGGTATTCGGCACTTAGACCCTTATAGAGAGCGGTACCAGGCAATGTAAGTGTTTTTCATCGGTGCTCTTTCCGGGCCATTCTTTTGATGCACCCTTAAAATCCCTAACCGCTTTCGGATCACTAAATCCTATAATCCTATAATCCCCTAAGCCTGGACTAACCCTAAACCCTAAGCCCTAAAATCCCCTAATCCTGGACTGACCAGCAGGACGCCACCGCCGAAGAGGAGGGAGAGTTTGACGAAGAGGAAGGCGAGTATGACGGCTAAGTGCCTGCCGTTTCACTTGCACTGCCTTGCCCATGCTTGCTCTGGGACTCTAAGTGTATCATTCATGCCTACATCGGGGCCTAAAAGTCTACGGGCCTGGGGTTTTAAGTCCATAGATCGTAGCTACAGTGGGCCCTGTAAAGTCTATGAATTAAAGTTGAGAACTGTAATAGTAGTCTCCATTTCTTCTCCATTATTCCTATACAGCTCCCATATACTATAGTAGTTTCCATTTCATTTTCCATTATCCATACCTACTTGTTGCTTTTTCGAGCCCTAACGTGGAGCACTGGCAGGAATTCAGAATCGGAGGTTTCCCAACACATTTCGGAAGCCACCGGTCCCCTGCAGGCCTTCTAGGACTTGCCCCGGAGCCCATCTTTCAAGATTGTGGTATATATTGGGTTTATATAGGGATAATGGAAAAATAAGCTGGAAACTACTATGTTAAGGATCATAGCATATGGCATTGTAAGGGTATACGCAGCCTAGTCCCCACTCCCGCTGATAAGGTCCACGTTTCAAGAATCTCTCCGACTAAGCGCTGTCGGGTCAGCATGTGGTGTGCCATGCGCTGGCTGTTGCAGCTGCCTTGTTCAAGCGTGAGATGAGTCGCAAAAGTCTGAGCTGCAACTTTTGAGCGCCTAGACTACTGGCTTCGACTTCAGGGTGACTGCTTCAGATTCCGTATAACGTCTGTAAAAGCTACCTGGATTCCCAGGTATGCAGAATCATGGCCTTGTTGACCAACTTTATTGGTTTTGGGCCAGTGCTTTACATTCTTCGAGGTCCAGGTGCCCTAAACTCTGACCCCTAGCCACACACAGTGAAGGCAGCCTGTTTTGCCTGGTTTAGATTTTCATGCTTCAGTTTTCGTGCCCAGGTTTCAATATCGAGTACAGTAGTCCCCTCGGTTTATAACAGGGGGTTATTACAGTGACCTCCCAACAGCGGTTATCCAACGGAATATAGGAGATGGAGAGAAAATGGTAGTCACAATATTGTTTAAGGTGCAGGGCTGATAATGGACCACCGCATTCCGCAATCGGTATTCCCCCGATTCTGATTGCATTAGATTGCGGATATTCATGATTCAGGGGTGGGGAGGTTCAGTATTGTGCGGACGTATATAGGCCATGTTAGGTGCTATCAGTACTAGTCTGTAGTCCCTGATAAGGAACCCATGTCCATCAAATGATGTAGGAATTTTGACTGTACCTCATATGACCCTATGGTAGTCCCCTTTCTAATCCCTTATAGAACTTCCTTTAGGGCCTTTAGGGAGCTCAGATTGGCTCATATATTCATGTGAAGCCTCTTTGTTTTGACCAGTTGTGCATGCCTCACCTGACATGCGTGGTGACTCAAGATCATGACATACACGAGACAGCGCCATATCAGGGTATGAAGCGAATAGAGTTCAGGGTTTAGGGTGCCCTTTGGGTCCTGGTATCCATATAGTATATACCGGCGGCCCAAGGGGGTTCATATATAGATACTTTTTGAGGCACAAGTACATGGGTACTAGGATCCTGTTGTACAAGAAACTAGCATACACTTGCCATGATATTGCAAGTTCCACAATCCTAAGATAACACAGTACCGTTGATACTGTGATAACTACTATAATAATACAAGACCAGTACTGTAGTTTAGTATGATAATGTTCATATGTGGCTTTGAGGTGAAAATGTTTTCCGTTCTAACATTCTATTAGAGTGCAGTCATATCATGACACTACAACACCGTAACGCTATAAGAGTCATATGACACTGGAATATGGGAAGTTCTAATGCTTTCAGAATTAAATAACCCTAAGGGTCCAAGTACCCAATAATCATATACTTACCCCAAACCTGTACTACAATTCATATTAACAAACCCCCAAGTACCCAATTATCGGGTACATGGACCCTTTGGGTAACGTATCTAACCTTAGAGCCCCCTTGCAAGCCTACCTGGAAGGAGCTGCAGTGGCAGGGCTCCGGCTTTCCCACACTGCGGAGGTACGAAATCGATTTCGTGAAGGCAGGCGTAAGGTTCAGGGGTCAGGGTTCAGATGGTTCAGAGTTCAGGCTTTAGGGTTCAGGGCTCAGAAAGCCTGTTGAAAAAGGGTTCAGGGCTTAGTGTTTAGGAGGCGTTGCAGTCATTTGGAAAATCCATGGAGGATGCAGCTGGCATCTGTGCTTCAAGCTCAGGTATTTCGAGTAAAGTACTGTCAGTGGTTTTCTGTCAGTCCTGAACTTGATGCTTTGCACTACCATGTGAAAGCGCATAAAAAGAAATCATTGTATAGGATAATGTTACAGCCTCCCCCTCCCCCTAACAACAGGGACTCCATAAGATTAAAAGCAGGGCGTCGACAAGGCTCCCACGGTACTGATGGCCTTGGGAGGCCCTGGTCATCTGGGGATACCACTAGTTATAAGTGTTTTTGCTTTCAAGGTCTAGGATTCCCAGGAGTAACCGCGGACGTTAAATCAAATCATGCAATGTATCCGCGGGAAGAAGAGGATTAGTGCACACACACGAAGCGGTCTTCTTGTCCCTGGGAATTCAGGAAGTTTAGCTCAAAATGACGGAACATGGGACCCCGAAAGATGTACGTAATCGTAGCCCATTTGCTGGGCTGTTTGACCAACCATGTTGGTCAGCCTGCTTGCAACCGCAAAATTTACAAGCGGCCCGTAAATTTGCACATGCAAAACTTAGAGCTGAATCATGGACTATATGTCTGAAGTACATTGGGGCTCAAAAAGCCAATGCACCGTGCTCAGGAACATAATGTTGCACTTTTGTAAGCCAAGAGGCTCTCTGTAAGTACTGAGGTTCAGCCACCGCTTAAAGAGTTTCGGCCAATTTTTCACGACTCTCTTTATTGTGTTTTGGTTTTGGGCCACGTATCCAATCCAAGCCATCCCTCCCTAAACCCTAATCCCTACCCCACCCCGTCATCAGGGGAGTGGTATAGTGATCCGACCGTTGCCCGGTCCAATTAGGCCTTAGCAACTGCAGGAGCACAATGGCGCTTAAAAACCTTGAACTCCACACCGTGAAAAGTAGTCTCCATCAATAGGGGAACCCCATTATGGGCACCGAAGTGCTATATCCCATGTATATCAGGACCCTCCGCAAAGTTACCCCCGTTGATCGGAAACCCTAAACTCTGCGAATCCTTTATCGTCCCTATGTACGTATCCCTTATATCTCCTTCAAAGGTACCCTTGCTTGGAGGGTCGTGGGGACTTAGTAAGTAGGTTCATAGCCCCTATAACCCATATAGTAACCCTAGTCATCCCCATGAGTAACCTACTTACTAAGTCCCCGTGACCGTCCAAGTAAGCTTGGGACCCCCCAAATCGGTTTGGACCACGCATATGCAGAGGCAGCGCTTGCCTACCACAAGGGTGAGGCCGTCCTTTCGGATGAAGAGTGGAAGGAGCTAAAGGGTGTAGAGGTTAAGTGTTTAGCGGCTTAGGGTTTGGGTTTGGGTTTTAGGCTTTAGGGTTTAAGGGTTTAGGGGCTTAGGGTTTCTAGAGCTCAGGGCACAGGTGTATAAAGTTTAGGGTTTGGGGTTTAGGATCTCAGGTTTTAGGCTTCAGGGCATTTTTGGATTTTAAGGCTGAGGATTTAGGGTCTAGGGTTGGGGTTCAGGGCCAGGTTTGTCCACTACGCGTTAGCCGCACATCAAGAAGGTAACTCTGAGCATAGTGGACTTGTGCTGCGAGTGGCCTACACCCCAACCCCTAAGCCCTACCAATCCTAACTGGCGGGATGCTCGTCTACCTTCATGGTAGGAAGATGGAGTGCAGATCGTACCCCTGCCAGATCCCCTAAGGAGGCCTCTCAAAATGAGACCAGCAGTACATTGGAGATAATTAGGGGTTATTCGCCCTAAACCGTCATTCCTAAACCAACCTTCAACGGTTCCATGCATGGGATCTTTTAGGGGCTCTGGGTAGACGTTTGGAGCAGTGTCTAGGAAGCTAAAAGGATTCTCCGGCACAGGTTCGACTGTGAGTTATCTTCAACTTAGGGCTCAGGGTTACCCTCAGGGTCCAAGGACCCAAATAATAGGGCCCAAGTACCAGTAATACCACAGGTTTTGGGCCTTGTACCCTCAGGATCTTTCATCAATTATACGTCTATCCTGTACGCAAACCGCAAACGTCGGAGCACTTCAGTCTTCGGTGTAGGATTTTGAGGCCGAAGTCGGCGGTCAAAACGGGGCTTGAACCTAGTCCAAGCTAAAGCCATAAGAGCTACATCTGCCCTCACATAATTGTGCCTACCGCTATACACTCCCTATGAATTCCCTGTATGATCCCTTGTATTTGGGTTATAGTTGCTTTAGTCAGCTCTTCAAACGTGTAGAAGCATCATTTCGTTCAATATGTTTTTTTCTTTAAGAGGGGTTGATCTACTGGTCGTTCGGAAATTATTGAGGCTTCCTGCAGGTCGATAAGGAAGATATTGGTGAAGTTATGTTGCATAATGTCGATTTGGAACAGGAACTTTGAACAATTACCGTTTTTGTACGCCCGCCCGATCAGCTGGGAATGCTAGGTAAGCCTCATGGACCCCTGTAGGAGCAATTTGAGGCTCAGGTGTGGAACCCTGCCTAAACCCAAAATGCTAAACCCATCTAAACCCTAAACCTTAACCGCGGTGACCTCAACATGGTCAAAGCCTGAAACCTGAATTGCTGAGTCCCGTCACCCAAAGCTCTGGACTTACTGTTAGCTAGTAGAGAATACAACCCCTATATAATTCCTACATGATATATTGCGTTATTCCTTACTAACCTCCAGTAAGTAGACCGTAGCATCCGCATCACCTGAGCCCTGCAACGTGAAAACTCAGGGAAACAAAATGGGGGTTTCCCAAAATTAGAGGTGCCGTTTTAGGGGTCCCCATAATAAGGACTATAGTATGTATGGGTCTATATTAGGGTTCCCGTATTTTGGGAAATAAGCCCTAAACCCTAAACCAATCCAGGAGCTCAAGGCCAAAGTCACTGCCGAGGGGCGCCGGACGGACGTCACCGCCTTCTTGCTCTACAGCAGCTTATCTCAAAGGGCTCAAGAGGTGGGATGAAGGAAGGTGGGGTAAAGGAAATAAGCCCAATATAGTAGAGTATGTACTAAGGATCCTTTAACCCTCCTACCTTCATCCCACCTTTTGAGCCCCCTGATTATCAGGATTTGGCATCCTAGACCTGGGCTTGGGTTTAAGGAGTCCCTTTAAAGGGGTACGGGTTATATAGGGTCATGTAATATGGGGTTTAGGGTTTAGGATGTGATGTATGGCTTCAGAGGGGATAGGCTTGGGTGATTAGGGTTAAGGGGGCCGACGGTGCTCAAGAGGGGCAAGGGCCCATCAAGTCTACCACCTCGTTCTCAGAACCCCGCACTTTGCAACAGATTGCCACCCTAAACCCCTAAACCCTAAACCTGACACCTCTTAGCTCATGTTTTGTGACGTCACCGCCCCCAGATGCCTTGACCTCTGAGACTGACCCTGCCTTGAAGCTTTAAATTCTCATGGGTTCCCCTACTACCTCTCCCTCCATACATCGTATAGTGACTATATAGGGATAATGGAAAGTTCTTTGAAACTACTATTATAAATTAGGTCTCCCAATACTACTACTCTCCCCAGGCTCCCCCTTAGTTAAGCTTAATTAGCACTCGTTATTCCTAAATTAACTCAAATAAGGGAGGAACCTAGGGCGGTGTAGTATAGAGGGGGGTGTAGTAGGGGAACCCATGATATGCAGTGGCCTAAATGATTATCAATATTATGGTTCCAGATTCTCTACTCTAAGTTGTATTCGTGGCGCCCCTGCATCAGACGTGAAGAGAAGAGGACATACTTTTGCACTTTCCCGATTTTCTAATGGAGGATGCCCATAGAGGATAGGCAGAACATATGCATCCCCTGCAGAAGAAGCACCGCAGATCCTGAACATCATGGCTTCGTCTGATCCAGCTCGAAAGTAGCATTTGTGCGGAGGATTTGCGGGCCCAATAGAGAGTAAGACCATAACCTCCCTTTGCTTACAATACAACATTTCGTAAGGACAATATACCTTCAGTTCAACCGCCAAAAAACATGATTCGTATTCCATCTACATACAGCCCGTCACCTCTGAACCCATAGGCCAGCCCTTACTAGTAAAGGGACGGGTTACTCCGAGCCCTACAGGGAGATGCCCCTAAGTTGTGGGTGGGTTAGAAGTAGATTATAATGATGACATGTGTCGTAATCTGTCCTACAAGCAATAATTTTGGAATGTAAGTATAGCTGTGTAACTGGCGGGCACCGCCCTGTATACTAAGGACTCCACTGTAGTCACGGTGATAGGTACAGGGCCCAAATTTTGGGGGCCGAAGGTTACCCAAACCCCCTCATTTGTGAACCCTGTACCCCAAAGCCCGAAAACCCCTAAATCCTCTGGCTCAGGTAAGGGACAAGAGGTCCTGGATGCTGACACTTTTGAAACCATGAAGACGGAGACTTCCGCGAAAGGGATGATGAAGGGGGCCTCATAGGGAGGTTCTAGGGGTTGCAAAGTGTAATTTTGAGGCTATACAGGGTTTATTGTGGGGTTATAAAGAGGAGTGGAAAAGAAAGTGGAAGCTTCTGGATTTTGAGTTTAGGGTTCAAATTGGGAAAAGCACTCTGCAAGCACAGAAAGCCTTAGAGGCAGTCGTGGAAGATAGTTGGTAATGAGGTTTTGTCTAAATCCTAAACCCTAAACCCCAAACTTTAGACCCAAAACCCTAAACCCTCAATAGTAGATTCCATTTTTCTATATAACACCCATGTAACCCAATCCTGAAACTTCCTTGAAGACGTCATTTCTGTCCCTTCGTTGGCCTATACACAAAATCTAGACAAGTCCTACAGGCCCTGGGTGTAGCGCGAAGCCGCAAACCTTCGCAAGCTCATTCGGGGCAAGGTAAACAGGCAAGTGGCTCTGGCCCCGTACCGAAGGTATAGGGTTTGCCATCTACTGCAACATCTCCTCGTAAAGATCAGTACTAAACCCACCCAGAGAACATACTTAGTGAGATATTCCACTTAAAGCCCGAAACGCCGAACACAATATGGGAAAAGATTCATAGCGTTGCTGGGTAATCGAATCCCAACCTAAAGTAGGATTGCCTGAGTGTTCTACGGATCCCTCTCCTCCCCATTAGGAGCTGTATCGTTCTGGGTCTGCGAATCTCGCACAACCCCCAGCTGATCAACACCATAGCTTTGGACCTGCAAACCTACGCTCAGCAGCTCCAAACTTAAGAGCCTAGACTTTTGGCCCAAAACCTGAACCCTAAACTCCAATAACCCCTAAGCCCTAAGTCCTCAACCTCAGTATTCAGCCCTAAACTTTCATCTAAGGACCTAGCCCTTAAGTCTCCGAACCTTTGAGGCATGGCTAGGCTGTGTCATCAGGATGTATACGCCCAAACTTTGAGCTCCAAAGAGCAGCCACAACAGCCACGCAGGAGATGGCAAAGCTGGGCGTCAACATCCAGAAAGGTGGTTCCAAGGAGCTGCGACAGCATGCTGTTTAGGTAGGATTCTGGCGACTTGGGTGCAGGGCTTATGGTCAGCAATAACGGGTAAAGGATTACACCAACCCCAAAAATGAGGATCCTGTGACTTTTTCACACTTTTGATGAAACGGGTGGTTACTTATTATGGTTCTTGGGTTTACAAGAACATTGAGTATAGTTGCGGGAGTTGTGCCACATAATGCCGCATGTCTTCGCTCGGGATCGATGCTAACTTTGAGAGTTGGTAACTTGGGGTTGATTGAAGAATGATAGGTAACGTAGAAGCTTGCGTGATCATATACTGTTGCCTCCTGATCCTTGTGTAAACTTACACAGGATCTTTTAACTAGCCCAACTGTAGATATGATCTCTAGATTTCAGAGCACAATGTCGCCTTTTTGAAGGACTTACATCCTCAGGAAATATAGTTTACACATGCCAAAACCTTATTCTAATTTAATTGATGTGCGTTTTGGGAATATCTCCTAACTGAAGGGTTCGGGCTTAGGATCGTTGAGCTGTTTTGCGGAGTTATTCCAGCATTTCTCATTTGGGCCGGGCCATAGGTCAAACATTAGTATGTCCCCTGTGAGCTCCCAGAAAATAACGGGATCCTTCTTCTCGGCTTTGGCATGCCAGAAACCTTGCACATCACCATCGAGGGTCCGAGTGGTGCAAGAACAGAATGATAGTTCGGGTTCTGCTTCCGCTTTGAGGAGGGCAAGGGGGCTGCAGGACGCACAAGTACACCTTAAAGCTTGAAGCTAACAACCATATCCGGAGTTTGTACAGGGGCCTCCAGTAGGACAAGAATGTTTGTTTGTGTATGTACATCGTCCCTCTTATGCAAATAGAATATGGGATGGCTCAGGATCAGAAGAAGATCCCCATATACCTCATATTCTATCAACTCAAGGGGGACTATACCCTAAACCCGAATCCCTAAACCCTTAAAAGGGAGTTTATTTGCAAGGAGATTGGGAAAGGCCTTGGATACCTTCGCGGCCCTTCCTATGCTGACCTGAATAGCCTGGTCCTGAGCCTGTTGTAGCTGATTGTAGCTGCAAGCCCAACCCCTAAACCCACAGATCCCACGGGCCCTGACAAGATCCCCACCGCAGTGGCAGGCGCTGGAGCAGACCTTAAGCATCACAAGCGATGTGCTGGAGAACGATCTGCTGCAGGCAGTATGCCATGCACGGAAGTCGGGGTTAAGCGGTTGGGGTGCTGGTGTTTGGCAGACCTTCGGGCGAAGGCCGGCAAGCATTCATGCATACCTGTTTATGTTTGTCGTTGTTTGTCTTAACGCGGAGGAGGTCCAAAATTCTTTGTTAGGGCCGTTAGATCCCAATAGGAGTAGATAAAGGAGCCTTTAAAGGCTAATACCCCATCCTGGAAGTGCTAGCTTTAGACTTGTGCAAACCTTGTCATTCTTTCTTGTTCCCCTGCGCTCCCATAATTTGACAAAGTACATTCCCATCATCAGGTCGCGGAAAGCACATATCCTACAAGAACGGCTTGCGTAAGATAAGGACCGGTAAGATCGACTTTCAGATAGAGCCAGCCAAAACATGTACCGTCCCGGCTGCCCTTACTCCCATACGTTTCTGAGGCTTGGGCAGTTCGTCCCAAAAAAGGATAGCATCGCATCAATACCCAGTAGAAGAGCTTGATGCCTGTGTTGGGTAGCCTGTCAATTTGGCGCTTTGTGTGCAGCAGCCCCAAACCCTGAAGCCCTGGGCCCGCGTTTGTTCAGGTTGGTCTGCACACCCCTAATCTGACTTCAAGACCCTAGAACCTGAACGTGCGTTCACAAGACTAAACTTTTTCCTAAGTAGTCCACTCGACACCGTATAAGCCTTGTCGGGCCTGTCGGGCATCATGACCTCTACATGCACTTTCAAGATTAATTTCGTATCCCGAGAAGACTTGACAAATGGGTACTCAGGAGTATTAGTATGAGATTCAGTTTTGTGCGTGGAAGTCTCTTGAAATCAACCCCATGCAATTCTGACAAAGGTCCCCCCGCACTCTGTTCGTAGCTCCGGTAGCCTGGAGCCCATAAGCTCTAAGTCCTCAGCCCTTACCACTAGACCTTTACCCCGCAAGCCTACACGTATATAGGCCTTACACAGGTAAGAGTTTAGGGTTTGGGGGCTATCTCATTTACAGCTATGGGTGTATTCTCGCAATTCCCAAGCATAAACTTATCGGGGCTTCAGGAAGAATGGGGGGTTGTGCCCCCATAATCATCCCTATATATAATCCTCACATATATCCCTGTACTGGAACCAACGTACACTTCCGCACTCGCCCTGAAGCACCATGGCTGGCACCCGTTCTCACATTCCCTACCCAGCACCAGAAGAACAACCAGCAACCCCAAGAACCCTGAATTCTAAGCCCTAAACCCTAAACAGAGAGGTTTTCGGCATGTTGGCGGCCCTGGCTTCAGTCCCCACCCTCCTGGCGATTGTGGTGGCCCCTCGCCCTCCCTGAGTGTAGGTGGGCTTTGGGTTTAGGGAGCAGGGTTTAGGGTTTAGGTTTTCAGGGTTTCAGGGAGGGGCCCCTAAGTTATAACGTGGGTTGTAAGAAACTTATCCTAGGGATAAGTTTAGGTATCAATCCTCCAAACTGTAGCTCTGGGAAATTCCCTGTACCCTCCCCCAAAGTAACATAGAAGCCAAATAAAACACGAGTGTCCTTTTAGCGGACGTGCTAATATGGGCTTAGTTCATTGTGTGTGGGGAAAGTTGAAAGCGGTTGTGGGCTTAGTGTTCGCAGTATAGGGTCCTAGACGCTCAGAGTGAAGGATGTGAGAATACACGGTTTTCCCTGCAGTTTGGTGTGTTGGATGGTTTTAACAAAGACAAAATTAATGTGGCAGCGGTTCCCGACAATGGGGGGCCGCAGCTTAGACTCCGCGATATTACAGATACCCGAATCCCTGGAAACTCCCATATTGGAAAGATTGGGTCGCCACTAGCGCAACATCGTCTGTATTCTTGAGAGGGCCCCCATAATCATGGTCAAAATTATGGTCCGCTGTTGGGCCTCATAATGATATTCCTAAACCCTAAGCCCTATA
>CAJNIZ010028391.1:55165-76364 GCA_905231905.1 Symbiodinium pilosum
TATGTATATATATATATGTATAAGTGTCGATTCTCTTTCCATTATCCCTATCTATTCCCAACATACTCTAGTAGTAATATATATATATATAATGCCCAGACTGTCAGGCTTGGGGTGTTGAATCTAGAGAGTGGCGCGCGTGGCCTCCATTTACATGTCTGTGTTTGGTATTGATGTTGGGCAAAGATGGCAGAAACGAAGCCTGGGAGGCGCAGTACATGCCAGTAGTGTCGAGGAGAAGATGTTGGTTTAGTTTTTGTCCTGTGGAGCATGGTAGGCTTTGTATTTGACAGCCTGTGAGGACTCTTCCTGATGGCGATTTCTACCCTGAATGCCATACACCCAGTACTAAGGCCACTTAGGGCAAGCTCCAAATTCTATACTGCCTTATATTATAGTCATAGATATCACATGTATCCTCAACCCTAAACCCTAATTACCTCACAGAAACACTGAACCAGCCCTGCAGCGCAAGGTAGTGACCTGCCAGGGCGAGGGTTGAGGGTCCTCACCGGGTCCTGAAGTGGAGTCTTGAGGTATAATTGCAGCAGAACCCTTCACAACAAATCCTATCGTGCTCTATTCATCTATTAACAGGCTCTGTCTAGTCTTGAAATGGCATCACTTGGCAGTCTCTCAAAATAACTGCCAGAAAATGTTACAACAGGACCTCATGATTTCCTTGTAGTCGCAATACATTTCTGAGGGTCCCTGGGGTATGTTGCAAAATCCATGCGCTGAGGTATGGGCTTTTGGCCTCTTCTTGGACCTTGAATTCGTGCCATCTGCAGCCTCCTACTGAAAATTCATTGGGATATTTGTGGAGTGTTCCTTAATCCTATTAAACCATACAAGTTTAGGATTAGGCGTTAGGTTTAGGCTTGAGGTCTTGCCATGTGGCTTCTGCCTAATCCACTGTCAGAGTGAGCTATGTTTGTTATTTCAATTCATGTAGATGGGGTTTCGCCAACTTAGGGTTACTCTTAAAGCAAGTTATGGCGGATATATAGGGGTTGAGTAGGGATTATATGAGGGATTTATAGGGATTTTGGGTTCTAAGGATTCGGGTATTTTGGGTTTTATTTTGGGGGTGCCCCCCCCACCCCCGATTTCCGGAAATCATGTAGATCCTGGCTTGTGATCAGTTGGCCTTTACCTTGGTACCTGCTACTTAGTAGGAATTGTGGAATGGATTCCTGTACAAGACCCCATAAGAGTATATGAGCCACGAAGGGGGAGTATATATACAGGGGTAGCATCGGGGATTGCAATAGGGGTTATGGTTATTAAAGGGGGATACTAGGAGTTTAGACGATGGTATATATAACCCACCCATGTCTTACTGAGCACCAGGGGGCCATTCGTGCTAGGCAAGGCGCTGGTAGAAGCTCCCTAGCGCCTTAACATTGGATCTTTGCTTCGCCTCATGTTTTGAAAAGGAACCCCCTCAAAAACAAACCCCGCCACGCCCACTCCCGTGATAATCACTCTTCGTCTTGATTCATGGGTAATGGCTGTAATGGTACTTCATTCGGCATATTTCTTATCAAGGGGGAGAGCAGGAACACTCCAAGTTATAACCAGGTATTATCATGTACATATCGTGTCTTTAACTGCCATTGCGGGACACTCCAGTGTTTGGTCATAAGCCTACCCGCCATTTTTTTGGTGAGGGGGAAGCGGATGAAGCCTACCGTGGCTATGGCCTTACTCTGCCTTGTGCTTACGCACAAGACACCTATTAGAAGGGCTGAGAGTTTGTTTAGGGTTGAAGGTTTAAGGGTCAAGGTTTTAGTTGTTTAAGGTTCGGGGGCTGAGAGTCTACGATAAAGCAGGGCACTGGTATCAGTAGGGTTTTCGGAAGGAGAATCAGCATGACCGCTAGCTAGGACAACTGGAGAACCGTGGGTCATGGACGTATGGATCATGTTTTCCCTCCCGATCACCCCTCAAGTGTTTGTCCTTGCCTCCCACCCCACATAGATCCAAAAAGGTGCGTTTTGTGTGTGGATTAAGCTCCTCTTGCTTCTTCAAGCTGGAGCACAATCTCTGTACCTTGATTCCCTGAGTGCTCCTATGACCAAGCATACCATATGACAGCAGTCGTTGTTTGTTTGCCAATATGATGGCTCAAGATCTAACCCTGGATGTTCAACTTTCTTTGGGAGGTACCAGGTATACACGGGAACAATTTAGGACAGAGTCCCAACCCTAAACCCAAAATGGCAGAACAGCCAGGGTCTGCCTTCATCATCCCAGGAGTTCGAACCTCAAACATCGAAATTGCTTTGGATGGAGGAAACCTGTCACTATGCTATATACCTTGCATACCTTGTAGCCTGGAAATTCAAAGATGTAGGCGATCTTAAGCAGTGAGGGCTTTCCTCCATCCACCGCAGCACAGGAGTGGGGTTCCGTCCTGTCCTTTGAGTTTGTGCCGTTGTTCATCATCGGGCTTGCAATAGGCAAGGCAGCTGTGACGATGCCGGACCATTTTCCCAAGATTTCGGGTCGCAGGCTTGAGGGGTGGAACTTTAGGGTTTGGTGCCCCGAAAGTTTGGAGTCCCAAGCATGTTTGCACATTACTAGGCTTTGTGGAATCCCAACTGCGGCCTTGCAGCAGCAAACCACAAGTTGTGTCGCAAAATACTCACTGGGGGTTAGTACGGAATACGGGAACACGTTGCAGAGGGATTCTATGCAGACTTTATTTCCTCATTCCCTACTTACTAGTAAGATTATGTCGTCCTGCCTTGTGCCGAGTCCATAATTCGCACCTCTCTTTCAACAAGCCCCCAACCAGGCCCCAAAAGCTGCCGATGCCAGGCGGCTTAACAACGACAGCCGCGGGTGGGGGTTTAGGGTCTAAATCTCAACATGACTAAAAATCCAGCATGACGTGTCAGTTTACAAAATTGTCCAAGCAAGTCCCAAGGTTAAATCCTCTATGTGGCGGCCTTTGGGACGGGGGCAATGTAGAAAGATGCGTAGCCAGGAAGATCTCACCCAGCATGCTAGGATAGCTGCAGCATAAGATGACCCAACACCTTGTTCTCGTTTAGGAACCTGCAGAAGGTGGATAGCTTGGGATAAACATGCCATGCCTCCTGTCGCAGGCGCCACATGGACAAACTGGTGCCACGCTTTGCAATAGCAACATTGGCTCGTGGAGTGCCCATTTTCCAGTCTTTGACAGTTTGGGACAAGATGCGGCCTCTTGCTAAGGTGTTGCATAATTTTTTTCGCGTGTATACGCACAAGCCCCGTGCCAAACTTGGCTGAAGTACTGTCCCGCATTTCTCATCTTTTCGTGGCTTCAGCGCTTAAGCCCAGTTGTATTCTGTCATACGAGACACTCTTTTCTTTGGATTTGGCCTTTGCAACCTTAACCAATCTTGCTGCGTACCATCAAGAGCAGCAGTCATGAAAGATTGCCTAGGTTTTCTCCTTTTCCTGCAGGGATCCGGGCTCACGGCCCTGAAGCAGTTGCCACAACTTCTTCAGTCCCACCACCTGTACACTTTCTCGCTTAGCTCACACAGTCCTCATTGTTCCCAGTGATTGCCAGTGATTTCTTGTATCCTGCAATCCCAATTACTGGGGGAGAATCTCCCCAAAACGATTGTTGACCTGAGGATCCTTGTGTTCCTAGACCTGCAGAACCCGGAGATTCTTTGCGGGACTTGTCCTTCCTGCCGCCTGGCGGATCCTTTCGGTAGCTCCTATACACTTCCCAATTATGTTATCGCAGCAATGGAGAATCAAATGGATAAGAAAATTGAGTCTGACATGATTTGGTTTCTATTTGGTTCTTCAATTGCGAAAAAAAGAAGTGGACGTGCTCATTATAAAGAGTGCTGTATTGAGCAGTACCACCAGTGCCTGAAATCAACGCTGGCAGCGGGAGCAGGAGGATGTGCTTCATCTGGTGTTATTACGAATGCTGAGGCGGTTTCTTGAATGTTTTTCTTTTTATGAGGCTAGCTGTTGTTGTGTTTGTTTGCATTTGTGGTCGCTGTTTTGCCTGGCGATGGCGGCCTGAAGCCGAAACCGCGAGCCCCAGACCATGAACCTCGTAAGCCTCTTCAATGTTGTGAAAGCTTGGGCTGTTGCCTGCTATGCGTTCGATACAGGGCGGAAAATTACCGACATAATTTGGAGGTATGTTTCAGATACCTGATACCAAAAGTATACAAAGAACTTAGAACCCTGCTGTAATGTTGGAAACTGTTTCGTTTCCTGTAGTACCGGATTGCACAAGTCTAGGTTTCATGATTGTATCCCCAAAGACGGGCCTTGCACTGTTCGCTTTCTGTGAAAGAACTCTTAATCAAGTTTCCCACATCTGAACCTATTTCCGCTGTAGCGAATCGTTTATATGATTTCCTTATTAAAGGTGGCTCAACTCAACTTAGTCCAGCCCGCAAGCAGCTCCAAGTTCTCAGAAAGACCAGCTTTGGAATTCCTTAAAACTAGTAGAGTATGGGCTAGGTTGTGCCCCCACCGACTCATAGTGACCACCAGGGACAGTGGTAATTCTACTAAGGCCCCGACATCATTCCCACAGTACCACTATAGCTGGGTGGAAGCCTAAACCCGACAACCTGCTCCTTGGTTCCCATAGGAGAGGTCCCTGCATCAAATTTCGCCAATCTCAGAAGAGCTACTAAGGTTGCTGCTAAGTGACTTAAACTAAGTCCCCAGAATATAGGTTACATAGAGTGGTTTAACTTAAGTTCCTTGACAGCAGCCCAGGTTATAGGGTGAGCTTTCATGTGAGCCCATTGACCTGCTGTTTCAGGCTGTTGTGGCTCAGGGTTGAGGGCCAGGGACTAGATCTGAAGTTTAGGGGAGCCATTGTCTAAACTGTCTTCTAAACTCCAGGGGTTATTTAGGGGATACTGGGAGTTAAGAGTATAGCTCAGGTTAGGGGTGCTTTGATTTTTTTGTTTAATAGTTTCTGCTTCTTACCACGATGGCTACATTGACCCAGTATGGCACCCCTACAGTAAACATCTGTTCTTTACTCCCTGGAACCTTTCCCCGTTAACTTGGCATGTGTTATCGTAATCTGACCGCAACCCTCAACCAAGGCGAATCCGACATCAAGCTCTTCAGCGGAGGCGCTGCGCCGGCCAAGGACGTGAATTACGTATGCTCAGAGCTACTCGGCTCTTGGCTCTTAGCTTACCCTTGGGGGCTCCTATAAATATAGTTGTTGGTTTGTTATGGTTTGTGGCAAGGGGTTATAATATACAACCCAAAAGAACTAGTGTTTGCAAGTACCGAGGGCCAGCACTTGGGGTTTACGGCTCATTGCTGGAGCCTTGAGTGTTGCAACTTGGGCTGAGGTATGCTTGATTGACAGCATCCCAAGTATGGAATGTTACCATAATTCCTGGGGGATGAGGTATCTGGGGTTATGCAAAGCTTTGTCCATCAACAATGCTTGTAACTTAAGTTGGAATGGAAATGGAAAGTGGAGGAGCAGAGCTGACATGTTAATGGGTGGCGCAGATGGTACCTCCCCCAAACAAACATGGAAAGGTTGTATGGGGGGTTGTCAAAATTTTGGGCCCCTTTTCAGGTAACCTAAATGTCATATTAGGGGTCGCACCGTGCCCAGGACCCAAAAGGGAGCACAATTATGGCAGCCCCTTAACCCGACAGTAGTCTGAATGGGGCCTTCTTTTGGGGGCATCCACGTTCGTGTTGGGGAGGGTGCCACCTCCATCATTCCCCCAACATAGCAGGTTTTTTGACCTATTAACCTGCTTCGATGTGGATATGACAGTTTTCAGACATGTTTTTGGCGCCCTATACACACTCCCCACATTGACAAAAACCTTACACCATCCCTAGATAAAGTGTATATTCCTCAAACATCCCATCACCTATGTAGGTCCCATACCCCCCCTAAGTAGATAGACTATGGGGTACATGGGGATCTTATTGTTCTTTTTTTGTAGGAATTTCTAATGAAGGTGGACTATAGACCGAACTGACTCAGGTGTGGCTGCAAGATGGTCCTCGACACGAAAGCTCGACGTATCAGCCTCGCCGGCACGGCCGCAGAGGCCCATGGGGTTTCGCGTTCAGGGTTAAGGGGTATAGTCCCCCTTAAGTAGATAGTATATGGGGATCTTATTTTTAATATACCCAAAGCCATATTCTATCTCATTAAGGGGGACTATATCTGCTTGGAGGGTCAGAGGGACTTAGAAAGTTGATGAATACTGGGGATAAGTTAGCTCGCTATATATCGTATAGGGTATTATGGGGTTATACATATACTCACTACTTCCCCCTCACCAGCCAAGAAGTAGGGAATGAGTTTAGGGTCTAGGCTTATGAGTTGATATGGGGCTTTTGGGTGTCTGGTCAGGAATTGCCTACTGAGGGGGCTCCTATGCACTTGTTTTTGGGTTCGTAGCTTGATAAGGGGCAACAATATGACACCAAGCAAGGAACGGCACAGGACCCTCTGGGTAATAGGGCTGCAAACGTAGAAATGCGGAAATTATATTTTATGAATAGAACCTCTCCAGATTTTCAGATTTCCTGTGTGACATTTTGGAAATGTGGAAAGTTAGAGGCTACAAATATGGAATTGTGGAATGATTGAAAGTTATGGAATTGTGGGATGGCGAAACTACAAAAATATTAAAGCATAGAAAGTACAAGATTACAAGTATGGAAACTTGAAAGCACGAGCACTTAAGAGCATCATCTAAATGTTCAAGAACTTCGGATACGTACATTTCTCAATATAAGATATAGATTCTACTCCATTAGTTGCATGGCACACCATTATAAGAATATGTTGGGTCACTGAATGCATGATGACAGCTGTGTTACCCATGAATCCAAGAATCCGGGATTTGTGGTGTCAAGAGCCCAAGATTAACGAATTCATATCCAAGTTTGAAAAATATCTACATGGAGAGTGACAAGAGCCCTGGATTAAGATTTCTGGTGAACAAAGCATAGGAGCACAAGACCTGAGAATTCCTAAGCTCAAAAGATAATTGAATACAACATTCAGATGGGTGGTTGTCAAAACGATGGCCCCTTTTTGGATCCCTATTATAATACGGCACCTAATATTTAGGGTACCCAAAAAGGGACCCTAATTTTGACAACCACCCAGATACAGAAAATGAGGAGGCCATGATGCGAGAATTTTGTTTCACGCTAGAAGCGCACCTAGCAAGGGGCTTATAGACAACAACAGCGGACCGGGAGGTTTGAAAATTCCTCTTAAACGTGAGGCGTGTTGCGCAAGGGATTTAGATTGCCGAAAACAGGTGCCCAGTATTTGAGAATATGTAATAAGGAATGTATATGGGCGGTTGTCAAAATTGTAGTCCCTTTTTGGATCCCTATATTAATACGGCACCTAATATTTAGGGTACCCAAAAAGGGACCATAATTTTGACAACCACCCATATACAGAATATCAGCACTCCTGCCAACTCTGAAGCAGAATCTGGTCGCGCTGTAGCGGAAAAACACCAGCCAAGGATTTGGGATTTTTCTTCTATGTTAAGCCAGAATCAGAGACATGTAGCTAGGGATTTTTATACAGAAAATCAGGTAGGATCTGAGAATTTCCTTGTGAATTTACAAGAGTTCATCACACATGTAGTGATGATCTTGTAAAAAATAAAAAGGAGACAAGGAGCAAAGCATTACCCCGTAAATTCCTAGCCGATTCAGTGGAAGGGTTATGTAGAGAAAAGAAAGAGCTTCGACTTTAAAGTCGAAGCCACTTCAATAGAGGAGTCATAGAAAGAAACCCTTTTTTCTTTGAGTTTGGAGCATAGTTAGTGAGCCATTTATATAAACCAAAGCGTGCGCCAAGGATTTGAAAATTCTTCTTTGTCTTTCAACATATAGTGAAGGGTGTATATATATGTATATGCTTTTACAGGGAAATCAAAAAACACCAGAATCACAGTTGGTAAGGGTAAGATATAATAATCAAAATGAGTCTCCTGTTGAATTGTAGCCAGTTTAGTCAAGGTTCGTCAAGTAGTTCAGTACCAACGACGTTTCCTTCATAATTCGAAACCTATGTACTATAAGGTTTAGATGCTCGTAGAAGCTCAGGGTCTGAAAGCTCCATATGACATCTCGACAGATTTAGTAAAAGGGTTTCTGCAGCATAATGCAAGCAAAACCAGAGCCAACGGTTTGATGATGTGAGAATTTTGTCTGTGAATTTCAAGCATGTATCGTAAGGCATACATATGGATGAAATAAGTAGCCCAGGATGTGAAAATTCCTTTCTAAGTTTGAAAGACACGTAGTGAGGGATTCCTGAAAACAAAAACAGTAGTCCAGGATTTGACACTTTCTCTTTAACTTTGAAGCCTTCTTTGTTTCACTGGTTTTATATGTTGCTTGCAAGTGCCTTTTTGTTGTGTTTTAGTCATATTTAGTGGTGGAATTTTCTGAGAATTCCAATACTTTCCATAGGTTTCTGTTGTGTATCATTCAGTAAAGCCCATGAACTAGGACATGGTAACAGGAAGACCAGTAGGGAGGGGGGTGCTTGTTTATGATAATTATGATTTTATTTGACTACTCAGCATGTGTGTGTTTTTTTGGAGGGTAGCATATATGTGTAGATACGTATATATATATATATATCATCCTCTTGACATCTCTTGACAGTGATGCTCGTAGTAGGTCTTTAATCAGACCAGCAACGGCTCCACCCAACATGCAGATCATTCCCAAGATCGGTTTGAGGCGCATCAGATCTTGTGGAGGTCTAGGGTTTAGAGCTTAGGATTTTGGAGCCATGGGTTTGTGCCTTAGATATAATAATAATAATAATAGGGTTCTATAGTGGTTATATAGGGAGAATGGAAAATGCAATGGAAAATACAATGGAAACTACTATGATATTGGATTCAACGGAGGCCCCTTTCGCAGCCAGCAGACATACACAACTCATACATGTTCGCTGTCACTTTGTAATTTTACCCTTGACCTCACGAAGTATTCTGTGGGGTAGATCATGTGGGTAAAGCAGGCATATTCCAAATGGACAATTCGTACGATTATCTTGCTTACAACACCTTCGGAACATTCCTCTATGCCTTATCTATAGAACCCTTAAACCTCAAAAACCTGCTTGTACCAGGTCTCAGAATCAGATACGGGTGACTTCGACTGGCGCAAGGCGTGGGAGGACCCAAGAACTGGAATCCTTGTTATGTGAGTTAGGGCTGCATCATGGTATTCGATGAGGGTACATATAATATAGGAGTTCCTTAGGAATACTTGTGAATGTATATACTTGGTGCCAAATTTAGAGGACCATGGATTAAAACCCTACCGTACATGGAGCAGCACCATGGTTCCTGTGGATGCAACCCTTCCACTGTCAAAGACCCCTAAACCCCTAAACCCCTAAACCCTAAACCCTAAACACAATCGACAACCTCCATTGTGTTACCTCGGGTCGAGGCTGGTTGGGAGTTCCAGGAACAGGGGCTCCTATGTGAAATCCGATATGCTGTCCTTTTTTCAAGGACCCCTTCCACAAAATGAGCTCCTAAGTTTTGTGAGTCCTAAACCCTACGAATCCTTCTCTAGCCCTACATAAATGGACTTGAAAGTTGGGAACCTCCTTGCTCAGCGGTTTCGTGTGCTGAGTGGCTTCGCGCTTCTTTTGCCCAGGGGCGTGCAGATTCAGGGTTCAAGGTCTAGGTCAGGTGAGGTCTAGGGGCTTGTAGGGCCTAAGGAGTGGTATTCCGTGCTTGCACAATGCGTTCGGTTTCCGAGGCTTCGATAGGGTTAAGTAGGTCGGACCCTCGGCCGCGCGCGGGAGGTTGAGGAAAGAGGAACATGCTCACAGCTGAGTCGCTAAACTGTACCTGTTTAAGTACTTTTAGAGTTTAGGGTTCAGGGCGTTATCGTTGGCATACCCACCATCCCCACCCTTAAGGCACCTGCACACCTCATCAGAGACTGCCAGGCCTTCATAAGGGGCTGGAAGGGTTGTTCGTGGCTAATATTCCAAGGAAATAGCCATGCCATGATGAAAACATTGGCCTGCTCTTGGACAGGGAATTTTGGGGTTTAGGGTTTAGGGGTCGGATACTTCAGAGAGTTTTGCACAATTTCCTGCAAAAACTCATGCCGCAGCTACAGCGGAGGGAGTGAAACCTTCCAGCAGTGAGGATTCCCAAGCTACTGCAACTCCCATAGGGCATACGGATGACTTGCCTTAAGCCCTAGACTCAACAACACCCAAACATCTCAACCCCAACGTCCTATAGACCTTGAGCCCTTTCAGCCCTAAGCCTCCAAATACCCTGGACTCTGAAACCCTAAGCACAACCCTAAGCCCTAATTCCCATGTGCATCTTCGGGCAACATTTTGGCGAAGTTGAGGACGTCAAGAGCACAGCCAAGCTTGGCGCCAAGCGACTCATGTCTTCCTGAGTGGCTGGGCTTTGGGGTAGTTTAGGGTATAGTACTTGAGGGTTTAGTTGGTGTAGGAAGTTTAGGGTTAGGGGGCTTTCTTAAAAACTGGGGCGCGGGGGGACCCTATAGGGGTATATGGCGAACATGGGGAGAACGTAGGGCCTTTTAGGGACTTTTTTTGAGAAACTCCTACATAATGGTACTCGTTCATCTCATAGCTGCAAGTAGTAGGACTCATGATCTAGTTATCCCCAGCATAAGCTACTGATAGCCGGACTTATGTTTCAGGGCCTCGCCATATTCAGAAGGCCTGCCAACTATCCCATGCTGTCCCTCATAGCCGTAGTGAAAATGATATGAAGTACACTATGCCAAAACGCTATTCAGATTAGATAAGCCCTTGCATAGCTCTACAAACTCTCCAATGTTTCTCCTGCTGATTGTCAGGGAATGGAGTGTATACATATGTACATATATTTATATATGCACATGTATACTACCTTGCGATAGTCCTGGTATCTTATTCCTTCATCCCCCTCTATAACCACCAGTAAGTAGTGCCATTTAGAGAATGGGTACATGATAGGGAGACATGCGCATAGATGCAGGGACACGAAGTAGGGTTCCTAGATGGCTTCGACTGTACATAAGGTTATTCCAAAAAATGAGTGATTGAGTTTTAGTGTGGACCAGTACTGAAGATCCTCTACCCCCTGCAGACGTTACAACGAAACTTTCAAGGAACATTCTAGAAGGTTGAACTGGGACCACTTGCAGACCCTTTCAGGTCCATGTACGTCTCATGCAATTGCATGTTAGACTTCTTGGTGCTTGGAACTCACGATTCATGGTACACTACTAGGCTCTCAGCGGCTACTCATGACATCTATTTGCTCAACATTCAGTGCATACTTATTTGAAGGGACTACCATAGGGGAGAGCATTGGGAGCAGCATTGCTTGCGCATTCATCCCTTCCGTCCTAAGCACTGAACCAGCTCACGGATTTCATTTGTACACAATGCTTGTTTGAAAAAGCTCAGGGCTCCCTGTGCATCCCCAATTTACAAGAGTCCCAAACAGACCTGCGATGTCGGCAGACGATTTCGGGAGATCCCCACAGAACCCGGTGTGCGGCGTCAGGGTTTTCCCAGAAAGCAAAGCAGCGCAAAGGCGCTGCTCACACTGCCACGGAATGATGTTTCAAAGGTTCCAACAGGTAGCCTGGTCCCAGCATGAAGACGGAGGGCTAGCCAGCCCTAGACGTCCCCAATTTGCATCCAGATTTTCCTGCATTGCTGTTTGGGCTCTCTTGGGTGTTCAGGAACGTTCTGAGGGAAGGATTGTGTCACAAACATGTTGGGTTCTCAGCTGGAGGGACCACTGCAAGCATATTGTTGGAACCCCTTGTCCAGAATCACGCATTCTTGAGTGGCACAGCCTATGGCGCGTTTATTGGGCTTCAGAAGCCTGAGGCAGATTCCTTGAGTAATGGGCGCCCCCTGACAGGCGTTTAGTCCCTTAGTCTTCCCACTGTGGTACATCATATTATGTCATATGCGGAATATTTGACAATGGCGGGTGGGGTGGGGTGGTTGTAATGTTAGGGGGAAGGGATTGGAGGCAAGAGCCCCAGGAAGTAGCTCTCAAGCACAGCCCAATCTGCTGGTTCAGAGGAAGATGATCTCACGCTTTTTACAGCAATGTTCGGACATCTCCTCTATGCTACTGACCTGCTCGAATGCCTACGCCCAAAATTTGTTCAACTCCCAACTTTAAATCGAACTGAGTTGGTTGGCTTCACGGAGACCTTTCTTCGGCTTAAGAAGCTCTTCCTTTGTCAAAGCAAGTTTTCCAGACTGCCTAACATGGCTTTCATCATCACTTACTTTCTTAAAGCAAGTTTTCCTCCATGCTTAACATGTCCTTCATCATCCTTTGATACTTCTCATACGGGCTTCTCAAGAATTGTATTACGTAGTGGGGTCCGGAAGATTATGAGCTACACTGTTACCTGTTTGGGGGTAGATAATCGGGCACCTAATTTTGGGAAATCTTCCTGGCGCCTGCAGTGGGGCCCCCTTTCATTTGTAAATCCCACAGTTATAAGTCAAAGGACTTTCAACGCACATGCCCTCATTACAAGTGATTTAAGACCCAGTTCTACACTTTGCCACCCGAAGCGTTACATATCCCTGTAAGCCCTAAGTTGCCATGCTTTTCCATGTGATTTTCCCTACTCCACTCCGCGAAGTTACTTCTAGCCCAGATTGCAACCTTAAACCCTATAAGTTACTTATAACCCTACTTAACTGTAGATCCCTTGTGGCCTTGTGGGCAACTGTGAGTCACAAATCCCCACCAAGGGGCAGGTCCAATCTTCAGGAAGCTCGGTTTAGGTTTAGGTTGATGCTTTCCAGGGTTTAGGGTGGCCCCGAAAAGCCCAAATCCGAAATCCACCCTTTGGCCGTAAAAGGCAGAAAAAGGAGCCCACAAAATTCTGAGAACGCGGCCAACTTTGCCCTTCTACGACTGAAGACTGGGCCACTTGAAAAAAAGGAGACTGGACTGGGGGCAGCAAGAAGTGCAGAGTTCAGGCTAGACAGGGATAATGGATAAAGCTACTCTACTGGAGTTATTTACAAATGATGTTAGCCCCTAAATGTTAGAAAATAGAATGGAAATTACTTTTTAGGGTTTAGGGTTCAGGCAGGAGAATCTCGGCAGTCGGGGTTGAGGTTTGAAGGTTTGGGATTCAGGGTGCAGCATTTGGGTCCTATGAGTGGGGTGAGCGGGCATCTGCAGAATGAAGCCACTCAGACAAGGTGACCTCTGGGTTCAGGGATTAGGGTTTAGGGCTTAGGGACTAGGGTTTAGGGTGTAGGACTAGGAACCTCTAAGCCCTAAACGCTGAACCCTGACGAGGAACTTGCTAACAGGTTGGCAGTTTGGGAGGCTTATCCACTCCCCCTCATAACCCCCCCATGCACCCAAAACAAAATGTTCAGACATTCTAAATGCAGTAGCCTGACATGGTAGAAGGACACTTATGATTAGGGAGGAGGTGTGGGGCTTATCATCATGGGAGGGGACGACAAAGCCATTCCATGGGATCACAGCTGGGATGCATCATGTTGTCAAAGAGCTTCTTAAAATCACATCCAATATCCCATATGAGCTTTTGTCTTTCAGGCTGTTCACACATGAGCTACAGTTTTAATTCCTAGTATCCCTTTAACCATCCCTCCAGAAATCCCCCAGTATGGTCCCCCATATAGCGTCCTTTAAGGAGTTCAGACTATAGTTCATATAGTAGGCCGCACCACCAGCTCCCTCCAGTCCCTAATTCATAACCCTAAGGGTCCAGGTACCGAACAATCTTACTGTTGCTTGCGGAAAAGTTGGGGAACATTTTGAGCAGCATTATTTGGATACTTGAGGGAAAGGCGATTATAGAGATCCACTCTCTCACCCGGCGAGAGGAACAAGTATCCGGCGCTAGTGGATCATTTGCAGCAATAACAACGTAGCGCAGGTTCTGTGACTGTGGCAGTATATGAGTATTGGGTACTTGGACCCTTTCGGCAAAGATCGATGCAGGCACCTGTCCCGCCGTCACAATTTTCGAAGACTCAGGCCTTTCGGCAAAGTTTTTTTCTTAGCAACGGTCGCTCGGCGGATGTGTGCTTGGAAAAAGGGTGTTGCCAATGGCATGAGTAAAACATGGCTGTTGCACTTCTACTTTGACTTGCTCCTCCCAAGCAGCGAGAGTGGAGTGGGGGAGTGAGTATAGGTTTTATTGCAGGACGAGAGAGATGTAAACATGCTGTATATGCATATCTATATGTGTATATACATATATATATATATGTTCGTAGTTTTACTCATGCATATGCACACGCAGTTAGGATTGCATAGAGGTAAGGCAGCGGGAGAAATATGAAAGTACTGCTTGTTTCTGAAACAAGCTTGTGTCTGATTACGTTGTGAACCGATTCATGTCTGGGTGCTGTTGGCATGACATGCGAGGTGAAGTAGATATGATATGCATAGACAGCTCGGTGAGACCTGGGAGGATCTACCCGTAGCAGTCTTCGAGGGACTCAGCTTCAAGTTGCATGTTTGTTCGGAGGAGAGTGACCGCTTGCCCATCCTGTATACCCAAGGTGCCTATGCGTTTTTGGTAAGGGATATTTAAACGTACTACCCGAAAAGGAACTGTGTAGGAGCCCCTCAGTGCCTGAGCCCTGCCGATCCTTGGCCTCAGAGTAGTCGTGTTGTATGCTTTACAGGTTGTTCTCTATGGCTTGTAGTATGGCCAGCCTCCTTTTCAGCACATGTCTTAAGGGTCCTTGAAAATACCTTCGAAAGACCCAGCTTACCTAAACCCTCGTTCGGGCTTTCTTTTTTCGGCCTGGCATCACGGGGAATGTTCTCCACAAGCTATGCTAGGTCTGCTGTCTAAAACGTACGATTTGTTTTTCAGCGTACGGTATGGAGCATGGGGATCCTCATAAATAACCAGGACACTACTATTTTGGGGTATGCAGTTGATATTGCAAGGGGATCGCCTGTTTTGACGAGTCGTCCCAGCAGAACATCTGGAGGTTCAGCCACACGAAAATTCCCCAAAACAGGCCCGGCATTAGGATTGAATAAATCGTCTCCGTGTGCCGTAAATGGGAATGTTGCGATGGCAAGGTCGTCGCATTTCACGGTTGCAGAGAACCTTGCGCAGTGCTTTGGCCCTGCATGAACACATGTTCTTATGCTTGTTTCTTACCTGGGGCCTGTATTGCATCCAAAGAGGAAAGTGTTTCGCCATCACGAGGCCCACAACAAACATATGCCTCCAAGTCTTGACACAATCTGATGAACGCATGCTTCTCGTACTCTAGTACACAGCCCAACTTGTCAGAAATTTATAGTTTTCTTGACATACAACAGCCTCGTGTGCCCCAATGCCCATAGAGCATGGCGGCCAAGAGCGTTTCAATTGCAGGCCCGCTTCAATTGGGGGATCGTGGGGCTATGAGGGGCTCACTGACGGATGATGCGGGCGTGTGAGGTTGCGCAAGCTGGGGTTACAAGGAAGAGTATATGCCACATCCCGTGCTCTTGCATGCGACATGAATATACATCTACACACATATATGTATATTCACGAAAGTATGTGTGTATATATATATATAGATACAGATATGAATATACGCAGAGACGTGCGCCCGATAGGGGCAATAAACAATAATGTGGGGTTTTCTTTGAAGGCAGCATAAAACGTTTATATCTCTTGGTTCGAAAACCCAAAGAATGGTCACATGCAATGCGCAGTGTTCTTCACGAGGCCACGAAGTTTCAAAAGATAGCGCATGTTGGGCTCTAAGAGCAGGCTACATATGAGCAGTTCATGGTTTAACAGGGGGTACCTCACGGTACATGGTTATGGCCACTTAAGATCATTCCTTTAGGTCAGGCAAAGAGTTGGCAGTTTATGCGGATTCTCCATGGCCTGAGCCCATTCCAAACCGCAGCTGATACAAGGAATGGGGGAAGGCATCCCTCTCCCTAGAAATCTAATCCAAATAGTCCAATGTAGATGACATTTATAGACTTCAGGGCCCAATGTAGGTATTGTATTTGTATATATGGATCCCTAGGGTATGGTAGGCCTCCCCCCCCCAAACAACAGGGAGACAAGCCCGCAAGAAGAGAGGCAAGAATCCTCAAGCATCCCTAGTTTTGGGAAATCCTAAACCCTAATGTATAAAGGGGCTCTACTGGGAACCCCAAATAGGGTTTGGGGTTTAGGGTTTAGGGTTTAGGGGGGACCCCAAGAATATAGCAGGAATATNNCCCGGTTTGGGGTTCCCAGTAGAGTTCCTTTAATGTAGACCCGTGATCAATAACCCACCCTCCTTCAAGGGCCTTCATAAATATTAGGATCCCTATATAATCCCTGTTAAGGAGGGGGGTCTGTATTCATAAGGGGTCTACACTGTCTACACTCTACATTAAACCCGATTTAACACCTAAAAAATTGTGTATAACACATAATTCTGGGAAACCCATTGAAGTGGGGTCCATTCTGATCAACCTGAGGCACGTAGCGCTTCGCAGATCTCTGGAAAGATCTTAAAAATCATGATTCCTATAAACCTCCCTGTAACTCCCAACAATACCATACCCCAAAAGAAGATACAATCTTACTCTCTCAATTGGGGACTAGCATCCCGAAGTAATAAACTACTCAGGTTATGGCTCTGCAAGGCAGAACCCAGACCAGGAGAGGGATGTAAGGGCTAGATCCCCTAAAATACTTTATGCTGGCTTCAGGGGTTTAGGGTGCAGGGGTTCAGGGTTAGGGTTTATACGAAGGATCTGGTTTTATGCCTGTTTTTAACGCCACCAAATAGTCTGTGCAACTCTTTGTGCGCAGGTTCTTCCCGATCTGGGCACTGCCGCCAGGCACATTTGCGACATGCCTTGAGGAACTGTCTGAAGCCTTGGTCTCGCTAACCCGAAGCCCTTCCGTACATCTTAGCCCCTAATCATGTATGCTGCAGCTTCCTAAGCCCTGGGCCATTATTAGACAAGGCTTTTGAGTTTTAACATATGCCTGGGGATTCAGGTCAAGAATTGATGCAGATGTTGGAGGCCCTCATTCTATAGATAACACCTACTTTGGGCAATTTGCAGCGATTTCTTTGCCTCCTTCCCGTGGCAGAAGTCCTGATAGCAATGTGTGGCTCATAGAAAATTCCGGCCCACTGTAAGTCAGTGTCAGCCAGTGTCACATCTAGAGTTTACCCTACTCGTACCACAAGGTAACACCAAATCCCATATCTGTGTCATTGTAGAAAGCAACCTCGAGCAAACCCTAGGTTCTATATATATATATACACATAACGAAAGGTAGATCATCCTCTGTATCTTTGTGAGGCCTCACTGGGCGTGTGTTGAGGGTTTTATTTTGGTTTCCGGCAGGTGCAAGGGTGGGGTTTAATGTTTGTTGATTTAGGGTTTCGACGCCAAGGCTCCATGTGACACGTGTTTCAGGGCACCAATGCCTTGGGTACTTGTCCTGCAGGAGGATGCTGACAAGATGAGGGCGCACTGACACTTGGGGTGAAGAATTTAGGGTTCAGAACCTAAACCCCTTAACCTTATCCCTTTTCTAACCCCAATATAACCCCGAACACCCCTAAACCCCTAACACCCCTAAACCTTAAACCCCTAAACCCTTCACCCCTAACACTCCAAAACCCTTGGGTTCAGAACCACTTCTGAAGTTCTTGCAATCTCACTTAGCCTCCCTACTATAGGGGAGTTCTGCCAGAATTGTAGCCGCAGAATGTCAGGGGCTTGTATAACATACCTATAATCCATAAGAGTTTCTATGTGAGAAAACTCCTTTAGCCGTGGCTCCAAGTAACCCAAAGTAGGTACTATTCACAGACTTCAGTGCAGAATGCAGGTATTTTCCTAAATCCCTATTTAAACCCGTAAAAACCTAAACCCTAAGCGGGTGAGGGTTAAGGGGAGCCTTCCGCCAGGCCTCGCCGGATGATTCGGAAACCGAGCCGCACAAGGATGGCCCGATAGGGGCTTGGTGGTTTTTGGGCTTAGGGCTGCGGGTATTGTTATGTTGGGCTTATATTGGAGTTATATTGGTGTTATATTGGGGTTAAGTATATAGGCATAATGGAAAAGACAATGGAAAGTACTATATATATAGTAGTGGTTTAAGGGCTAGGGTTTAGGGTTACCTAGGATTTGCGGGGGGCATGTGGGGCTGAGCATTGGGTTTTGAGGCTCTGGGCTTTTTGCTGAGGTGTTTTTGAGACCCAGGGCCTGGAGTGTAGACCCTCTAGACCCTCGGTTTGGAGTTAATCCCCTCCCCCAATATTAACCCCCCACCCCCTAATTCTAGCTACTCCCATAATCTGGTATATTATAATACGTTGGGAGTGTTTACTATTAGGGAGGGCTGTGGGGGAGTTTAATATTAGGGGGAGGGGATTAAGGGACCCGGTGGAAAACCTGCTGGAAAAGGGACCAAGTGGACCACCTAATCATCAGGATCTTGCCAACAAGAACTTCATACGTCAAACAAGTGGGGTGTTTTTCAAACGTTCTGCAACGCAACGGTCCTTGATGTTTCACCCTGTCTTGCATTGGTTCACCAAATACTGTCAAGTTCGTTTTTCTCACCCTAAACCCTAAGCTTTCCGGCTCACCCCGACTCACCCAACTGTTGGGGTCACCAGTTTCTGTGGCTTTCGGCAAGGAGTGGTCTCGCGGCACAGTGGTTCGATAGTTTAGGGTTTAGGGAAAGCAAAGCTACTAAAGCTCCTACCCCTATCCCTCAGTCAGCGCACAAATCTCAGCAAAGCGGCGAGGCTCCTTGTCGTTGTTGAGACTCTCACAAGCTGTCTCACAAGTAGTACTACTTATGGTGTTATGGTTCTTGTAGTGCTGGTACTGTAGTGTCACTATGAACATGTGGACCACTTTTGGTATCCTTGCGATCTTACACATCGCGGCCGTATCTGTACATAGCGGGCGAAAAAATGCGGCGCAACATCAGCAGGAAAGACTCTCTCCTGGGGGTCCTGTCCTCGCTTAGGTAGAATCTACCCTGGCGGTGCTGGTGTCTACTGCATCCTTGACAACGTGTCGAGAAGGATAACCATTAAGATATTCTGCCTGAGCCCGCCATCAAACCATCAGTACCCAAGAACTACCCAACAAGAAAAACTGCAACTCGGACATATAAAGAACCAGATCCCAAATAAGGGGGACCCCAATATATAAAGACCTCCGAATCGTATTATCCTGATTATAGTACCTCTAATTTTTGGAAACCCCCTTCTGCCAACAGGTCAGATGGCGGAGCCTGATAATGACGAATGAGACGCTGCTCTGGCGGCACTTTTTTCTGGTTCTTAGTAGGGAATATGGAAATATATTTTGCGGGGTTATATAGGGATTATATTCCATATTCCCTACTACGAACAAGGAAGCCTTGTGAATCTGGGTTTATGGGGTTTAAGGCTTACCGCTTTTCAGCGTCTCAAGGCCCAAGCGCTCCATGATCACATGCTACTGTGCTTGTTGCAGGGTTTATAGGGTTTGGGGTAGAGTTTAGGGTTAGGGTTTAGGTTTCAGGGTTTAGGGTTTAGGGCCCCTCCAAAAAAAGCAGTGAAAGAATCGAGAATAGGCAACTACCTAGGAGCCATAGTCTGAACTCCTAGCATCCCCCTTCATGACCCTTATAGGTAGTCCCCTATATAGCTATATAATCCTCTATATAACCCCCTTTAAGGAGTGTAGACTATAGCACATAGGAGCCCCTGCGTATTACCAAAGCCCTAAAAAAGCCAATGACTCGCAAGTGCTCAAGGAGGACGGGAGGAGTGCATCCCTGCAACACCCTCGCTTTAGGGAGGATTGGGCAAAATGGGCCCTAAACCCTAAGCCCTTGGAAACCCTACTGACTGTAAGGGGATCATGTGGGTCTTCATTCAGGATGAGTTCGAGAAACTCCCATATGCATAGACATTTGAGAGGCATGTGTATGTACTCCCCACACCTCATAGCCAAAGTCACAGGCATGGCCATTGGCCTTACCCAAACAAACATGTAACCGCAGCCCAAACGGCCCTACAGTATCCTGCAATGATGACTGTCGTTTTTATACGGTAACATGTCTACGTGGGGTTCCATGCTAATTACAGTAGGTTGGGCAGACTATGGACTGACTAATGTGGCACCCTTAAAGTCCCAAGTCCTCTAAAATGCGTCATGTAATTTTATGCTGGCAGCGGTTTGCATCCCCTTCCTGAAGCACGAGGCTGCTACGCAGCACTCCTGACTTTACGGTGCTAAGATGCTTTGGCAGGGTCCAAGCCTCAGACTGCCCGGGCAAGGGCTTAAGGTTTAGGGTTTAGAGGTACCAGAAGTGTTGCCTTTGAAGAGCCAGACGGCTAGTGAAGAGTAGCTGAAAGTCAGTGGTAGATCTTTTTCGGGGTGGCCTAGGAATTTTGGGAGGTGCATCTATTTGTGAAGTGTATCTCTTTGGGAAGTGCATCCATGTATTCAGCGTCGACTTTACAATGTGTGATACAGGGGCAACCGGAAGAGCCAGGACAAAGATGGCTCAGCAGTAAGTTTCCTTGAAGGCTTGGGTCATTCCCCCTCCCAGTAACTGTCCTTAAAGGGACCTTATTAAGGGGGTTCTCATAACTCCTATGACCCCTTGTGGTAACAGTTACTGTAAGGGGGAATGACCCCATTCCAGGAACTATGTGGGTACATGGAATCTCCTTAGGTCCCAGAGGGGTTCCATTACTTGGAATGGATCAAGTATATGGGTAATTCCCAAAATTGGGGTCCTACTTTGGTACCCCGAAATACTAGGTGCTGTAATATAGTCTATAACATTCTATAACCCAAAGAGGCCCATAATNNTTTGGGAACTACCCATATGTTGTACAGCTACGTGTTTGTTTTGCATCATTGGGTTCGAGGGGCAAGCAGGTGCATCTACTGGCGAAGAGTCAGATTCATGCCTCAGGAGCCCAGGGCCCCTAAAAGGAATACGCCTTAACTCATAAAATGCTTCAAGGTACTTAAGAGCCTCCGGCTCAGTCCGCCGACCCAGAGGCGGAGAAAGCACGAAAGCCTAAACGCGAAACCTTGAGGGTTTTCAGCGGCTGGCACGAGACCAATAGATAGGCGCAACAAGACTAGTCCAA
>CAJNIZ010028402.1:0-31143 GCA_905231905.1 Symbiodinium pilosum
GTGCGATGCGCGTGTCTAAACCTTATATGCCTTAATTAAACCCTATACCTATATTATATACCCATATTACATTAACTTAATTTAAGTTCTTCAGCAGCAACCCAGTAGCTTGATGAACACAAGAATTCTGCTGGGGTTGTTAGAAGCTGAAGAGGGATTATACCTGCAGTTTAGTCTTTAGGGATTTAGGGTATTCTCCGATCTAGTTCCTTTCAGGTTTGGGCATGGTTTTCTGGCGGTGATCCTTACATAGGAGTCCTTAGTTCCTTAACAGCAGCCCAGGCTACTGAGAGACGGAAATTACTGTCCAGCAGCTGCTGAGTGCACCGCGCAAGCAACGTGTCCAGCGCATGTGGGCATGTGATGTCATGTGACGTTTTGGGGCCTCAGTAATGTTTGGGTTTTCGGGAGTGGAGGATCTCTTGGAGTTTATGGTAGGCTTTTAGTTTTGTTTGCGGATTGGATCTTGGACGAAAGATTTGCTGAGAGCCTTGGTTTTGGGGTTCGGGCGTAGGTTTAGACATCGCATGTGTAGGTAGGACCTATAGTGCTATTGAAATTTGCTTCTCCATCCGCGCAATCTTGCATGCTTCATAGAAGTACCTGAGATCAAAACCTGTCTATGGGGACTCTGCGTGACAGGCAGAAGGTGGTACTTGTGCCCAGAATTGGCATCCTTTTCTTCGATGTGTATATTTAGTCACGGGGTCTCATTACCAAATGTCCACAACCGTCCCGCACCTGACATTTGTTGCCTAGTGCTGGCATTGGTGGTAGATGAAGATGGTGTATCAGAAGCCTTTCTCTGGATGGCTTCTGCAAGCAGAACACTCTTCTCCAGATTCGTAAAACATTTCTGGCATGATAATCACTCCTCCATGCTCTTAGACACCCCCCAGCCCCTGAGATAGAGTATCTGTAGCAGCCAGTACTGGTGGAACAGTATGGAATATTTGTTAGATAATTAGAGGGTGTGCTTATCATTCGAGGAGGTGATTAGTATGGCTTCTCCCTCATTTTTGGCTGTGATATTTCAAAGGTTTCAATGCCGTTTTCACTGCTTCCTGCGGGTTTATAGGTTTGTTTGGGGAAAGTTCATTTGCAATTCACGAACATTTCGTGAACTTCCTCTGCCTTTGTTGTGATATGCCTTCTGTGACCGCGCTATGTGGTACTCTATCAGGTCAACTGTCAGGGATTTCCCTACCACACCCTCATTCTACCCCCTCCCCCCTCTATTTTCTAGCTGGGGTTACTTAATAAGATATTTCAGGAAATTGAAAGCTAGCTAAGGGGTGGAACTAGAGGGAGGCACTGAGGGGGCATTGGTAGGGCAACCCTTGATATTTATCTTTAATACAATCTCTGTATACACGCATTTTCCACTTCAATTTCCATGGTATTTTCCATAACCTTCTCCAGTAGACCCAAAACTTGAAATGCTTAACACCTTAAAGTCCTAGACCCTAGCCCCCAAATCCTAAACTTTTAGAAGCTTTAGCCCTGAAATCCTAAACTCTCAAAGCCTAAAACCCTAAACCCTAAAGACACATGAATGTTCAGATCTTTGGATTTGACCCTGAACCCGTAACCCCAAACTCCTTAACCCCAAAGCCTACACCCTAACTTGTGTGGACGCTGGACATGATCCATGGCATATGGGCCAGGCTGGAAAACAGAATCTTCGAACCTGCACACCCACCAAACGAGGTTATGGGGTTTAGGGCTTTAGCGTTTAGAGTTCGTGGCTATAAGATTTAGGATAGGCCCCCACCATTTAAGGGTTTTCAGTGTTCCATGAGTTGCGGGTGCATTTTGGGGGTTACTTTCAGAATGGTTGGAACCTAATAGAGTCTATGGCTCTGTTAACACATGCCTCCCTTGTGCTTGCTCGTGGGAAGTACACACTGGTGAATGTGTATATATATATATATTCATACATATATGTTTACTGTGTATATAGATACATGCATGATTATGTATGTATCTATTTCTACCTTTTCAAAATGGAAAGCCGTGAAATTTGGTTTTGACGTCATGAACCTTACTGGTGCTTAGTAGGGAATCAGTGAATGTCACCCCGTATAGAATCCCTAGATACTATATTCCCTTATTCCCTCTAAACCCCAAACCGTGTATATTCCCTTATTCATTATTACTTTCAATTCTATAAACCCTAAACCCTAAACCCTTAACAAAAGGAGCAGGTTTCGGAGGTTTCAATCATCGCGTGTTTCACTCGGAAGATGGAATGCCCACGGCTAGCAACCTCGCGGATTTCCCGGCCAAAGCTCGGGGTTTGGGGTCTCGGGTTTAGGGTATAGGGTTCAGGGTTTAGGGTGTAGGGTTTAGGGTGTAGGGTTTAGGGTGTAGGGTATAGGGTTTAGGGTTTAGGGCGAGTCCTCGAAAGAATTCCCATCTGCTTGAACTCCTGAAGCCCTTCATCCAAACTAGTGCGTAATTTCGTAGCCCGAAGAATTACCTATATTATTCCCTGCTAATACAAATCTAGCATCATGTACCCCCCAAAACCTGTTGTATTTTTTTCGGCCTCGAACAGTGTCCGTTAAACTTCCCGTTTCTCCACTGTCCTAGAGACGTTCACACAGCTCCCTCTCAAGCCCAAACCCTTGACCACAACCCCCAAACCCAAACACCATCCCTACTACAAGACCTCATACTTAAAAGGTAAGCTGCACCACCAAGCATGAGCCCAATAAGTTAGTTCCTGGTGGCTGGCCGTCTGGAGCCGCGAAGCAAGCTTGGAGGAAAACATGGTGTTCTCTGGGTTCAGGAGCTGGGTTGCCTGTAAGGATCTTAAACTAGCTTACTACAATAAGCTTAGGAAACCCTATCATTTCCTGTATACCCATATTACGGTCTTGGCAATTTCTTGTGAAGGCCTAGGGTAGGGTTATACCACTACAGAAGTGGAGCTCTAGGGTATTTCAGGGCGCGCTTGCTGTTATTATGCTCGTTTGTGGGGTCTTAGGATGCGGAACTGTTTCCTTCCCATACTGTTTCATTACGCCTGTGTACCCTTAATGCAGTAGGGGCAGCCAAGAGCGGGGCACATCATGGAACCAGGCAACCAGACGAGAAAATAGGATTTCGAGGGTCAGACAGATTTGGTGAGTATGTTATTAATGGGGATACCTGTTGTCATTACATGGGTTGTTAACCTAATTATGAAGCCTCCCTGACCCTCCGAGTATGCAAAGGCTCAGCAAGGAAGATTCCCTGAGCTGTGGCCTTTGCGCTCGCGTCAAAGTTGGCTCCCTTCCTGAAATGCCCCAACCCCATGCGACCTAAGTCTAAACTCCTTAAAGGGGTATTATATAGGGGATGCATAGGGGTGTATTATAGGGCTTATCAAGGCGGACACCAGGGATGTAGACTATAGCTAATTTGGAATTCCTGAAGCCTGCAACCACCAAGCCGCAGCATCTTAAGAGACCGTCAAAACATATCCTACACCCTAAATCCCTAAACGCTAAACCCTGGCTCCGCACAGTTCTGGGTTCTTACAGTCCTTGCAGAGGCCCTCACTGATCTCCCCTAGACCCTAATAACCTAAACGCATAGTCCCCCTTAAGTAGATAGAATATGGGGTATTTGGTGATTTTTTATATTATACCCAAAGCCACATTCTATGTACTTAAGGGGGGCTATAAATCCTAAGAGCCCCAATCCCTAAGCCTTTGTTTGACATCTTGAGGCCCTGCTTTAGCACATCCCGCGCAGCCTTGAACATTCTAATTGGAAAGTCCGGGTGGCTTGGAAAGTAGCGAGTAATCACATATAGGGTTTAGGGTTTGGGGTTAGGGTTTGGGGTCAGGGTTTGGGGTTAGGGCTTAGGGTTTTTGGGAATACGAACTCAAGATGTGGCTTCCAGGCGAGTATACTATACTTGCTAAGTCCTTCTGACTCCACCTCAAACCTCATCCCTACTAAGCTCTGCCAACCTCCCAAAGCTGTGGATTGCTGCCATGTCCGCCAAGGCTTACGCCATCTAACCGCCCCAAGCGTAGGGGCCTCAGAATCAGAGCAGTGCGGTCCTGAAGTGGCAACAGCAATGTCCAGACTAATAGTAACAGCACCCGTAGCAGTGCAATAAGAAGCGGAGTATTATTAGTACCCGAACGTAATTGTGCTTGGCTGCGGCTTATGACGAAACGCTCATACAAAGTTATTGTTGCCTAATAAGATGCAGAAGCCCTCCTTCGCGTAAAGTGTGTAGCTGGGTAGCTGCACTGCACGCTTGTTGGGCTTCCGTATTCCCAATTGTAAAAGCAGCATGTAAGTTCTTTTGTCTTAGGACAGCCAGCAACTGAGCAATTCACTACTGGAGATGCAAGCGTTAAAGCTTTGGGTAGAAGGGTTTAAGACCTGCCGATTTGTCAGGAGTTGGTTTTGTGGCCTTGGGCTTGGATTTCAAAGGGGCTTTGGGCCCTCTGAACCACCTTTCAGCCTTTGAATGCAAACCTTTGGGGATCCCATCCATGCGTGTTGGCACCCCCAAAGGTACACCCCCGGCATTTAGAGCCCTACTAGGCCTTGTTAGCCCTAAATAGTCCTTGGGGGGGGGAGGTAACTTTTGCAGGGGATGATATTCCTAAACCCTAAATCCTATATTCCCCTATATATCCCTATATACCCCCTTTTAAAGGGACCTAATTATCCTTTAATTCGTTTCAGAGAAAGACAGGGCTCTTCCTTGAGGCATTTTGTTTGCAGGGCCTGGGCCTCCCTGTAGCCCTCATCCCTGTACACCCCCACATAACTATAGTCCCCCTTTAGGGTTGGGTTATATAGGTATTATATAGGGCTATATAGGGGCTATATTGGGATAATGGAAAAGAAAATGGAAAACTACTATTTAGGGTTTAGGGTTTAGGGTATTGTCCCCCTTAAGTAGATAGAATATGGGGTATAGGGGGATCTTAGTATAATATACCCAAAGCCATATTCTATCTACTTAAGGGGGACAATAGTCCATTTCAGGTTCCTTTCTTTTCCCTGTGTCTTTCCATTATTGAGAAAGTCCTCCTGGCAATAAACGCTGGAGACTTCCATATATAACATTTAGATGGATTAAAGTCCCCCGAAAACCCTAAACCCTAAGCCCTAAACCCTAAAGCTGAAACCGGATGCAGACTTCTTTCTCCATGGCGCAGGTTCCGAGACGGAGAGGAGCAGTTTGAGGTAGGGTTATTGGAGTGGGTTTAGGGCTTAGGGTTTAGAGTTAGGATCTAGGGCCATTTAGGGTTCAGAATTGCCAATCATGGGAAGTCAAAGGGGAAAGAAGATGAATAATTCAATGGAAGCTGGACTTTTACATGGATTACGCTTAACTTGAGGTAGAGATTTGAATGACTTGTAATACTGGTCCGACCTTCGTAATGCTCCAATGCTCATCTCATGGTATACTGCAACTGTCCCCCCAAATGCCCTATCTAATTAAACAGGCCCTTAAAACAAGGTCCTACAGGGGTCATCGTTTCTGGTTTAGAGCAAGAATCATCTAGAATCCCTTTGCCTGCTCCCTTTCAGCATATGGAGCTATAGACTCAACTCCTTAAAGGGTGGTTATATAGGGAAATAATTAGGGGAGTAATAGAGGGCAATATTGAAGGGAATATTAGGAGTTTAGACTTTCAGTCATGTTTACAGCATGGAGCCTCAGCAGGTCGTAAGATTCTTCCATGGGAGCCATAGGAGTCATCGTCTAAACTCCTAGTATCCCCCTTAAGAAGCCTTCTAATGCTCCCCTGTATAGGGTTTTTTGTTTAGGGTCTAGCGCTTAGGGAATTCTAAGCCCTAAGCCCTTTAAACCCCAAACCAGAATGTTTCAAGGTTTAGGGCTTCGGGTTCTCAGGCTCTCAGGTGTCAGGATGATGTTAAAGGGACTTCTGAGGCCCTCGCGGCCAAGTAGGGCTAGTGGGGAAGCAATAGTTGGCTGGGTAGGGCCCTGAAATATTTAATCTTTTCTTCAGTGGCTTTTTTTAAGGGACCCTATATACTAATATTTGTCAAGCAGTTTTATGGGCCAACCCAGTTGGGAACAAGTTTCTACGGCAGTGTGCCAGAACCGCGCTCATCTAGGATTCCAATTTTCCGCTCACCCACTAGGAATTAGTGCCGTTAAAAGATTGGAGGGCGAATAGTCATCATCGAAATACAGCTGCAGCCAGAAAAACGTCTCTTAGACCCTACTTGTCCTCAAAGTGTCCATACACCAGCAATCCGTCCCTACACGGGAGTCCCTGTGGACAAGGCTCACGGTATATTTAGGGCTGGGGCTTATGAAAAGCCATGTTTTTTCAAACTGAGCGATTCTTGGTGGCTATTCCTCCAAGCGACGAATTGTTCAAGTCGCGTGCGTTCAGACACAGCAGGCCCTAAGCCCGAAACGATAACCCCCCCAAAGTTCCTACCCTAAGCTCACGGTAGCGGAGGCGACCCCGGCTGTCGACGGATCCATGGCGCGGCGACAAGCCTGTGGGAGAGGCGGATGGGTGGGCTTGGGATCACCCGCGCCGGCGTCCGGTATTGAGAAACCTTCCCAGTGTAGTATGATTATGACGAGGGGGAATAGTCATTATTGGGAGGTAAGGGAATTCATGATTACCCGGAGGTTGGCGGGTAGCTAGTTGTAAGTTATTGTCTTCCGACGTATGTAACCCAACATAGAACGACCCGTGAACCTCCAGGTGCGGAGCGTCCGGATTAGGCTTTGGGCGTTAAGAGTGGGAGTTTAAGAATTGCGGACTAGAAGTAAGGGCTTAGAGTTTGATGTTTAGTGAGTTGGGCTTGAAGTTCCTAGGATTAAGGTTTAGGCCTAGGTGGCTGAGGCCCAGGGCTAACAGTTTGGGGTTTAGAGTTCGGGGTTGAAAATGCAGGGAGTTTCTTGGCTTCTGAGCGCTGCGGGCTTTGGTTCTGTGGTTATGGTCCTTGGGAGGACTACACCTGATGATGCGGAGGTTTAAGGATGGGGCTTCCGCAGTGATATTTTACGGGTCATGCAGGGAAACATTTAAGGATGCCATAGGAGGTTGGACAAAGCTCCGCAGGGCTGTGGGGGTTCACGTGCGAGCAGTCGGGGTCCAATTCGAATTGCATTCTACATGTGTATTCTTCCGGCACACGGATTCGCGTTGGGGTTGCACGGACCGCGTGCCCTGCTTAAGCGTAGGTGGTGCCGAACCGGCATTGTTTGTTCTGTTCCTCAATCCTTCACAACCGGGATGTACTTGGAGATGCGCTGATACTCATGCAAGTTAATTTCATACGTAAACATGTTAACATTAGTTGAATATACTTGCACCGTGGTCCAGCAGCATTTGGGCAAAGGACGCCTCTCTGAGTCCACGGCCGAAGCCCCGTGAGGAGGAGCTTTCGCCGCGGGGGCCTAGTGAGACAATCTTGGGATAGAGATCTTTGGTTTGTGTGTGTTTTGGGTGCGGGTTGATAGCAGGGCTTCAGACCCAGCATTCCAAACCCTAGATCACAAACCTGGAGGTTACAAAGCTAAAGTCTTAGAGTGTTGGAGGTACGAGCATACAAAACAGGCCGTAGAAGAACTCTTGAGGTACAGGGTCCTCTCAGTTTTGGCCAGCGGTGCCGTGTCGTTGTCATCATCGTTTTGATCACCACCATGGAACAAACACTAAAGCCAGCAAAACGCAGAGTGATGTGCTTGGAATGTCGGTCACCACCTTGCGTGCCTTCCCTATGCCAGGCCTAAGGGGTCAGAACGGGGCTTAAGACCCAAGGAGTCCCTCAGACAGAGCCAAAATTGCATCAACAAAAGCCGCGGACCTTTTTTTGGACGAAGCTGGCACAGGAAGTTCATCTCCTGATTGAGCCCCTAGGCCCGAGGTGGAGATCCAATCCTGGACTACTAACCCCTAAACCCTAAACGGCATTTTGGTAAACCCAACCCCTGAGGTAGGAGGACCCTATCATGGCCATGTGATACATATATATCTAGGGTCTAAACTTTGAGGGCATCAAAAACCCCATGATGGACTCTCCTTGTAAAGGCTCCCCACATGATGCGGAGAAGTTTCATGCACAACCAGGAATTTAGCAAGGTGTGATTTAAAGATTGATTGTAGTTCTAGTCCAGTCGCTGAAGTTCTACTTACTGCTACCTTGCTTTAAAAGGAGGTCTTGTCGGACAAAGGTTGAGCTTTGCAGGAAAACACTAGGAGCTTTGCACACCTTGACTTTTTCAAAGCATAGTAAGATAGTATCATAGTAAAACAGTGACATGGTAATACTATAGTACTGCAGTAATACAGCAACATAGTAATACAGTACTATAGTTACATAGTACCTAGAGTACTACAGTACTGTAGTATTATAGCATTCAGGGAATACTGCAAAATAGTTATGTCGTATAGTAATGTATGAGCTTTTGTCTGAACTCCTTAAAGGTGGTTATATGGGGAGTCTATAGCGAGTATTATAGGGGCTATTAAAGGGCATACTCGGAGGTTAGACTATGCTCATAAGAACCTGAGGCAGTCTTACCCTGAGGCTTTCCAGCGTGAACCGCGCCCGGGCATGCTCGATCAAGGGGCACCATTACAAGCTTGGGCCCTGGCTCTACCTTTGGGTTTAGGGCTTAGGGTTTAGGTTTTAGGGTTAAGGGCTTAGGTTTTAGGGTCTAGAGTTTACGGCTTAGGGGTTAAGGGCTTAGGGTGTAGGTTTTAGGGTTAAGGGCTTAGGTTTTAGGGTTTACGGCTGGGGGGTTTAGAGTTTAGGGTTTAGGTTTGAGGGTTAGGGGTTAAGGCTTAGGGCTTATGAGTTTAGAGTTTAAGGGCTTGGCTCTAGAATACCTGGCTCCGTTCTGGCTCCTCTTGGAGGATCTAGATTGTAGGTTTTGAGGGTTCAAGCTTTACTTCAGAATAGTGGCTTGAATTTGGACTGAGGAAAGACCACAATAAGATTCATGCTTCTTGAGGTAGAGAAAGAGGAAACAAACTTTTGCCAGGAGACTTTCCCCGAACCCTAGCCCTCAAGGCCAGAAGCCCCGCAACCCTAAGCCTCTAAGCCCTAAACCACTAAACCCTATACTCTGAACCCCAAACCCTAAATCCCGAAGCCCAAACGCAAAACCTCAACCTAAATCGCAGCATCTAAACCCTAAACAAGAACTCTATCCTAAACCCTACTGGATCGAGAAAACCTTGCACCGACTTATACACTCCACATCCCACAAATCACAGTGTCTTGAGGGTCCTAGGTGAGCTATAGTCTAAACTCCTTAAAGGGGGTTATATAGGGGACTACTATAGGGGGTTTACTAAGGGGGATACTAGGAGTCTTGAGGGTCCGAGGTGGTGCAAGATTTCCTCCATACATCCCTGAACCCTAAGACCTTACATCCTGGATCGAACTCCGAAAGCCCCTAAACCCTGTACCCTATAAACCCTATACCCTATAAACCCTAAACCCTAAACCTTACAAACCCTAAACCCTATACTCTATAAATCCAAAACCTTTACACCTCTACTAACCCAGCCTTGCACCAAGGAATCGCTCCCTCGCCAGCTCCGGATTATGGCGCGATATGCCGACCTTTACTCCTTGGGGCTGCCTGGAGAGTTTGCGGGGAAGCCCAGGGTAGGAGATATGGGCCATGATCTACACTCCTTGAAGGGGGTTATATACGGGATTATTATAATAATACCCCTATATTATAGGGGAGCATTATAGGGGTTATTAGGGAGGATGGAGTTTAGACTATGGCTCAAAGGGGCTTAGGGTTTTGGGATGGCGTTTAGGGATTGTCTGGGACTTCGTCGAGATTGCGTAAGGCTTTTCGGCTCACAAGCGGAATCCGAGGTTTGGTAGGATTATACGCCTCAGGGACAGCGTTGCGTCTTCCCAGATTCTTAGCAGCGTTTTGGACATCACGGTACAGTAATACTTAGGCTATGGTTGCTGATTTTCTGTATGTTGGATTGTTTGATTCTTGGTATTGCTGCTTTGCTGCTCTTTCAGTGGCTATGATCTAGTACTTTCCATTTTCTTTTCCATTATCCCCGATACAACCCCTATATTTACCCTTCTATTATCCATCTTTTTTCTCAGCGCTGTTGTCCGTTGGTACCGCTCAGAGTGTAGGCCAATGCAACATGTTACCCCCATGTTATTCGCACTGTCTACTGCGAAGCAAAGTACCTAAACCCTAAACCGCGCCGCAGAAACATAGGAGGTTTATCAGGATTTTTTGCGGGGTATAGAGAGATCAACTGCTTTTCGGCTGCTATACTTCAAGAAGGCCTGCAAGACGTGTTCTTACGTAGGCGCTGTCCATAGAATTCTTGATCGTTCTGCATGGGCAGGGCTCCTCTTCCCGCCAAGTGCTGATCCCTAAAGCCTACACACCTAATCCCCATAACGTGCCCAAAGCCCAAACCGTGAATGGTGAAGATTCAATATTCACCGATGAGATCTTGTCAGGAATACCTTGTTGCCTGGGTACTGCCCCAGTAACAGCCAGATGGTAACAATAATATGCATACATAGACCCCATAATATGACCACTCCTATCGACTATCGACTGTTACTGGGCAGGGGCGGTACCCAAGTTAAACCCCAAGCCCTAAACCCTAATCCCTAAATATTAGCTTCCACTGTCTGTTCCATTCTCCCTATATGACCCCTATACAGTACCCTAAGCCCAACACATAATGAGTGCTATTAATTGCGAGATGAGGACCCCTCCTTGTTTTAGAGGCCAGGGATTCTGGGTCCAAATTCCTTAAACTTAAAGGGGATTATATAGTGGAGTGGTATATGTGGATACCAAGGGGGATGCTAGGAGTTTAGATGACAGCTCATAGAAACCCTAAATTTAATGTGGCTGCCACTGGAGTCTATAGACTTGCCCCAAGGCCGCAGGGATCCAACTACTAGGGCTTTAGGCCCCAAATACCATTCGGAGTGTAGCATTCAGGCCCAAACCCTAAATCCCAAACCCTACATCACATTTGGGGCCCCCGACACCCTAAACCCCAAATCCCATCGTAGAGCCCCAGAAGCCCCACATTAGTCGAGTCCTTGGGCCTTTTGGGTTGGTAAAGATAGGCGCAAAAACGATGCAAGGGGGCTCTATGGACCACGGGCCAGAACACAACCCTCCGAAAGCTAACATGGAGCTTAAGTTTAGGTTTCAGGGTTTAGGGTGTTTCGGTTTTGGGTTAGGTCCCAACCCCGTCATGCGATATTATTACCATTCTTTCTGTTGGTTCTTATTCGTGGGTTGGGGCCCAACCTGACATGGAACCCAGATTTTGTAGGGGCGGAACGAATTAGCAATGCTGCGGTGCCAGGTTCTTTGTATGAGCGGTATAGGGTCCCTCAAATAGACCTCCAAAGGATATTGGTTATTGTGTATTCGCCTTCATGAGGCAACACAGGCACCTTTGCTTCAGAGACCGTGTAGTTAATAAGGGGCCTCTTCGGATGCCACTTCTCCGGACCATGTCTGTGCGTTGAGATCGTCTAAAGCTTTAGACAACGCAGTAGTGTCGTGCCATGCTCCACGTTCTTTTCAGGTTGAGCCTCCAGTATTCGAATATACATTCACGAAAACATGTGCATGCACAAATAGTTATAGGTATGTATATAAAGATGCATATTGCCCAGTACCAGCTGGCCAAGGGTTTTGCTCCGTGTCATTGGCACCCTGAGCCACAAAAATCCCGTAGAGAGACCCCTAAGGCCCCTAAGGCTGAGGGTCTCTCAGGGTTCTGGATTTAGGGTTTGGGGTTGCGTCTGTGGAACGATAGTTAGTCAGTACTCCCTAAGAGCAGACTGCACCTGACACGAACTTCAAGGGGCCCACCTTTCTTTCAAGTCGTAGCGCCTAAACCATGTACATTGCTTGCCCACCTTCAGTCGCTGAGGCATCAACCCAGCCTCAGCTGTGCAACGGCCAGAGCGGGGACCTTAGCCTTTCCTGTTGGGGTTTATGGTTTAGGGTTTAGGGTTTAGGGTTTAGGGAATCCTAAACCCTGCGCCCTGAACCCCAAACCTTGAACTTGGGCCTGAAAGCACTTAAACCTGAAACCCGGAGCCCTAAATTCGAGGTCCTACATCCGAAAGCCCTCAACTCTAAACCCTCAGCCCCCAGCGCGTTTGAGCTAGAGTCTAAACTCCTTCACAGGCGGGGCCTCAGTAGGGTTTAGAGATTAGGGTTTCAGGGTCCAAACTCCCTAAAGGGTTAGAAAGGGGGATTATACAGAGGACTATTATAGGGGTTGTTAAGGGGGATACTAGGAGTTTAGACCATAGTTCATTTGGTCATAAGAATCCATTACCATTCTGCTTGGACTTCCCTCCTGCTTCACTTAAAGGTGCTGCTTCAAGGTTCTGGTTCGGAGTGTTGTTTTTAAGAATGCTGCTTGGGGGTTCTATGTGCTTTATTATATTTTAGTATGTTTTTCAAAGGCAACACTTCATCGTGTGATGTGGTTGTCTTGGAATCCTCGAATCGTTGGTTACACACAGAGGCACACACAATTGCTTTTTCATTCTTTCGAGCGCGAACGTACTTCGATCTTGCTCATAGGAACGAGTCTGACACTGCGAAGTCATGTCGCTTTCAAGAGGTTCTCCGCTTTTTCGATTGTGCTTTCAAAGCATCCGAAGCCCAGCTCCAGCAGATAAAGAAGCTCTGTCCCATCGACCGCTGTTTTGCCGGTATCAAAGAAGCTATAGTACAGCGGGTATCTATGTCCCTTGCAGGCAGCTCTGGGTTGTAGGACGCTGAACAAGAGGACCTCTGTTGTCAGTATTCATATGACTACCTCATTAACGTCAATGTATTTCAGAATAACTATGAATGAAGTAGAGTTTGAAGAAGAAAGCATGCTCTGTCCGATTGCAAGTGTCTTTCCATCAAACGAGGCTCAGACGTGAGCCGAATCTGAAAGTGCGGCAGCATAGTCGATTTGTGCACAAGGTGTGCAATGACAACATCTCGGGGGTCCAGTGGGAATCGTTCCAGCAACCAGGGCTCAACAGCTGTGCAGGAAGACAACAGTTTTCTGCTTTTCTGAGCTTTTGCACTGTCATTTTCAGCCTTAGGCTGCTCTTGCGTTCCAGCCGCCTGTTCGGAATTGGGCCCCACTTTTTTTTTTGGTCTTCATCATCCTCCTCTGTTTCTCGAAGGATTTGTTCCTGCATTCTGATCATGCACGAAGATTAAAATCATAATTGAAGTATGTGTTTTTAGAATCAATTTCTAAATGAATATTTATCCACTCCATTAACTGTGACAGAAGCTCCTCCTCATCATGTTGTTCTTGCAGAAGCATTTCGCGTGCTGCGACAATGGCGGGATCATCGTCGTCCTCCGGCACATCCTTCAGGTATGATTACTTTTCTACCGTTAGAAGCCATGAAAAGTTTTCACTTTAAGCAGATTTAGCCAGGTAGCGCAGTCCGGGTCGTCCATTTCCTCTTCTGGGTCCGGATGGTTTTTTTTTGGATTCCAGTTCCAGTAACTTCGTCTCTAGCGCAGTTGCTTGTTCGGGAGTCAAGTCTTTCATGACGGAATCCACTTTGGCCAGAGCGCGGATCTTGCACAGTTTCGTAGCTGTTTTCCGCATGTTGACATGGTGGGCCTTCAACAGGCGTGTGAGGCAATCGCTGGAGATGTTGAAGATGTCAAGCGACCGCAACAAAGCAATAAGACAGCTGTGTCCTTCCTTGCTTCGTCGAAGGAAAAGACAGCATCCCAGTTTATCGGCCAAACTTCCGTTTGTTGAGTGGCAAGTGTAGTCATAGACCACCACCTTGTGTAACAGAACATCTATTTTTAACGACCAAAAAATTTAGAGCGGCCGCGTCACGTCAGCAAAGTTGGGCAGCAGGATGGAGGCTGATTTCCTTGCAATGTGTATGGTCGGGTAATTAGAATTATTAAAATAAAAGAAAAAACAGACAAGGATCGCCGTGACATCCAAAGTCAGTGCCTTGACGGATTCCCCTTCCCGTAGACAATCGTGGAATTTCCGATGTCGAGTGTTCGCAGGAATACGACACTCATCGATTTTCATCTCGGGGAGCTTCCCTTGAAACAACATATCCAGCTCTTTCAGCGGCCATGCCTCAAGTATTCATAGCGTGTGAGATTAAATGACGACATATATATGCAGTCGTGAATCGTACACTAGACACGGAGTGTTGCCAAGCACGATATGCTAGCAGCCCGAGATCTCGATCAGCATTCCTCGTTGAAGAAGGCCAGCGACCCAGAATTTGTCAGCCATGTCCGATGCGCTGAATCCATTCCTGCCAATTATTGTTTGTTTCTCCTAGCATTGAAAGGGATCTCGTTTCATTCTCCAGTATTACGGCTTTCCTAATGACTAACTTCACGAAGTACCGGTCCTGTGCCCGTGCGCGAAACCAATCATGGCCGAGATGTGTTGCCGAGTGTGGTGGTAGGCAGTGGTGGTCGAGAATGATTTCAGGATGTCGTCCACGCTCACACTGTTGCCCGCGCAACCTCGCCCAACATCAACCAGGCGGAACACTTCCGCGCATAGGAGAAATGTCTAGCTCATATACGGCCACTGAATTTTATTAAAACATCTTATGTGCCACGATTATACTACATATATCATTGCACGTACTTGCATGAATCTGGCGGCAAAGCCGCAGCATAGCATGCACTCATGGCACAAGATTTACATTCTATTTCTACACTTCTTCTCACATTTAATACGGGATGAAAACATAACACCGTCAAGAACACACTCATGAGGTTCATGCACGTACTTTCATGAAAGGCGGACAAATCCGCGATAGCATTACACGCTAAGCGCATGCTCCAGCATTCACAACCATGATTGTTAACAGTAATTTTAGACAATTATACCTAGTACGTACCGATCACAACCATCCTACGCCACGAGGTAATTAATGGAATTCTGGGTTTAACGATGCCTGTGACGAGAAACTGCTTGGCGCAGATTCGGGCCGCCATATGTTAGATCGGAGTCCTCGTACTTCATTTCCTTCGTGGTCTGCACTTTCCAGATGAACAGCAGTAAGCTTCTCGCGATCATCCTCTCGGTTGCATCTCTGCACTGTCGCTCTGACAGCCACAGCTTGCAAACCCGCCAGTGAAGCAGTTTCTCGTTTTGAGCCGCGTTTAATGCTGTCTGCCATACTGGCAAACACATCCTCCACCAGACTCGATGAGCAGGCCATGGGAAACCATGCATGTAGAAGGTCCGTGACCGGCCGCGTAACCTTGTACCCACTTGACTCCAGAGCGCCGTGCAGCTCTCGGTACACTTGATGCTTTGTGTGAGGGCAGAACGTGTTCAGGGTCCCTGCAGAGCTTGCGCTTGACCCCATTGCCAAGACTACACGCCACTCGTCACGCATTTGCTGCAGAATTTGCTTCATGGCATCCTCCCTCACGCTCTCGTTCTCCCCGTGCAATAGTCCACCTGCACAGTGAGGAGCGCACTGAAGAAGACTGGCATACTGCATCATCTCATACGTGCAAGCGAACACACAGTCCAGGTAGTCTTCCAGCAGGCCATACGTCTCTGAGTCCCGTTGGTACTCGATCACGAAGGCCTCATGTCACATGTTTCAGGCAAAGTAGTATCTCGAGCGAACAGCTGTTTCATCATTGCACTCGTATGCACTTCGAGCTGGCTACGATTGCGGGTACAGTCACCTACGTCTCCGCGAATGATACACCCCGATTCATTCCTGAATTTATGGCCCAACATGCTGCATAAAGATGTCGAGGAAATGCTAACGATTTGTACGAAAAAAGTATACCGCAAGCCAGTCTATGACTGAACTCATACAGAAACATACTTCTAGTATGATTTTGGCTTTGAAACCTTCATTTAATAGCACTGCACGGCTATTCAGGGAAGTTACAAAGCCAATTCTAGTCATCTTAAGCGCGCTCCTTCACAGGCCGTGTCATGGGCATGTTGTGCACAGCAACAGAGGGGACAATGACAACAGACACTTCTTCCACCCAGGGATATTCTTGTACGCCCCAAAACCATGACACACCAACTCATGATCCAGTATTTGGGGGAAGTGTGTCCGTAAGGAAGTGTACATGTTCATATGCAAGCAATACACGTCCACAACCATGTAACAGCATGTAGCTGCTGCCGTGTACTACCAGCTGTTAGTCCCGTGAAAGCAAGCCTCATTTTTTCCCAGCAAGGCGTTTTGTGTTTCGACGTTAAGCCCTGACCTGGAGTTACAGGGCGTGCTTCATCCGGCGTGGGAAAGATCCACGCAGGTAAAAGTTCTCACGTGCACTAATTGTGAGCCATGTTGAACATGAACGCGATCTGATGTTTGCAGATGCTGCCAGTCCGTACGGTCCATCAGAGAATGTCCATACGGTGAGTTTTCCACCACTCACTGAAAGCTCGAACCTCCAATTTCCATGTACGCACGATGCTCTCCCATTGTGACTTGGTCTTCTCAATCGCCCAACGTGGCGTTGTAGGAATGTCGGGCGTGGAGCATGGGAAATGATAGTGGCTCAAGTCTTTCGCCTCCTTCACGGCAGCGTAAGGCTCGTGAGACTTCACCACATCGATCCAGCGATATCGCTTGTCTGTGCGTTCCTGCAGGTCTCGTGCTGTGAGGTTCTTGGAGTCCATGTTGGGCATCAAAGTGCAAATGCACAAGACTAGCGCGTGAACAGCAGGATCCAGGAAATGGGCTGCAAGTGAACAGCATCATGAATGGTCTGCAGTGCTAGGCTGGTACTTCCGTGGAATGCACTGGGGCCGTGAACAATAAGAAACGAACATGCAGTTACGTGAACATGTATGCAAGTCATGTATCTACAATGCAACTGGGACACATGACCCGCATCGGCGCGACCATTGAAGTCAGCATCCAAGTCGAGTCGCTGCGGCATGTCCCGCCCAAGTCCACGCTCCAGAATTCCGTGGATGGTGTTGGTCCAGGCCCCACTGTTGATATGACGGATGTACTCGTGCTGGGCCCCAGGAGTGTCTTTCTCCCGTTGCTAGGTTTCAAACAAACGTACTCATCACACTGCATTGGCCAAAGCAAGGACAAGAATAATCTCTCACAACTTGCAGCTACAAGCGGCCAGACGAACGCCGAGGTCGCAGAAAGGCTGAACGAGCTCGGCGACGGCTTTGAAGAGTCGTTGGCAATGTTCGTCCATGAGGGCCTCCGTCCATGAATTAACGTAGCGGAATTACGTGTAATCGAATTCCGTTAACTCAGTCCAGTTGCTGTCACCACCAAGTCCATCACCTTCTCGTAAGCCCCTTTGTCGCTCGATTCGCCAGGCGGAGCCTTGCTGAAAGGATTGATTCCCTCCTTGCACGACTCGACGACATATTTGTGACTTCTACTTTATCATACATGTATTTCCTAATCACACAACACAGTCCTCCATGCACGCCCAGAGAAGAAGTGTCAGGTTGGCAGAGTACTGGAATGATTTTGCGTAGAATCCCCAGCTCATCCATCGCTTCTGCTCGAACGATGACGTGCCTCTCCTGACAAGATTAGTTCAACACGTGAGGCTAGACACTGTATACGTTCCTTGTCACGTACCACCGTTCATGATGCAGTAAAGCTACTTGCATGCGTGCAGAGTCGCACAGATTCGATCGAAAGACAGATCATCCAGTTCGCCCGCAGGGAAGTTGTTCCTGGGGCCCAGCAAAACTTAGAGCACGTAGGCCTTGGCCTCTAGTCCTGGACCAGTCTCTCTTTGAGAATGGATTCGCCGAATATCTCTTGGAGAGTATCCGCTTTCTCTGCCTGATTTAATTTTATGACAAATGCGGGTGGGGATGACACAGAAACGTTATGGAGCCTGGACGCGATAGCCAGATAACGCTGACCCGCAGCCTTCCACCCTTGTCCTAGGCGAGCAGTGTGCCAGGCAGCCCGACGAGATTTGAACAGCCATGTCGTGAGTGCATACATTCCTTAGCGCAAGTGAACGTTCCTAGCCTATGTGATGCCTGACACGTGTATTAGTCAACACGAGCAGCTCTTGGTCTTCCGGTTGCAGTTCAGCACACGAAGGAAGTATGCATGCAACTTGTGCCTTTGCTGCAGCGGCTCGGCGAAGTACAACTTTATGTTACCACGATTTCATACTTGCACGGTCTGCGATACATGGTAGCCCATGCGCAATGCAATCCCAGCCGCAGCTCATCACGAACCAGCCGTACAGCAATATTTTTCGAGTGAAGGTACATAACTGCAGCATACAGAGGAGAGCCCTCATTTGCCCCGAGCACCAACCTTATGTGAGCATGAGGCTGGTGTTTGCAAGGCGCGTCCCAACGACAGCAGCCGGTCGTGCGGTTGGTTATGAAAGGAATGTCGTCGTAGTGACATCTCGTCTCGCAGCTTGGGTCCATGGGTCGCAGGATGTTCTCGGGCACAGCCAAGTCAAGCTCCAACTGATTTAAGCAGTTGAGCACCGCCCGCAAATGCTCGCGGGCTGCTAGTTTCCGTTGTTTCATGCCACTTATGACACGAGGCCTCAGCTTTTGCGTTTACATGCCAAGTCAAAAAAAGTCACGTGTCCCTGCATGACTGTACTTGCCTCCTGGTTGCATCTTGGACACAGCTTTGTTCTTGCTGTCCGGTTCGAGGAAACGCGTAGCCATGTCATCCATGACCTTCTCGCCTTCCTTCATTTTCATCTCATTCGACACGGTCGAAAAGTGGATGTCGGACATGCGTTGCAGAACCCAGCTAATCAGAGTCTTGTTGACCACAATCAACGGACACCAAACCTCAAGCACGTTTTCTGTCCGGCAGTTGCAACAGAAGGAAAAACAGCCTCTGTTCTGACAAGAAGCATCCATCTTAGCTTTCGGTGAGGCGTCCACGATCATCGCGATGGAGGGTATGGGCATGCGATCAAGCTCCTGAAAAAAGTTACACTCCGAATGCACGTTACGAAAAGAACTAGGCACAGTCCTCGTGTACCACGGTAGCACTCCGCCGCCAGTAGCGAAAGATGAAGTCGCATGCCTGCCTCGCAAGACTGGACCTTGTACTGCTTTCCCTACCCAGCGAATAGGGCTCCAAGCCTGTGCGAGTGAGTCGGAGCCAGTTCCGGCACACCTAACTCCTGCAGCGTTAAGTGGTCCTGCTGACCATATAGGCCATTTTTTTTGGAGGAAGCGGCTCAGCGCCATGACATTCTTAACTTTGCGCTCGCGTTTCAGCAGCCGACCATCCCTAAGATAACGTCACTGCTGGATGTAGGAACGCAGTTGCAAAAGTATTTACGTGAATGTTGGCCAAGCTACTTCTTTGCGGGATGACAGACGTCCCCACGTTCCGGAGTCGGCACTTCCGCGACCAGTCTTTCATTTATGTGTCCTTCGCCGGATTGGGCCAGCAGATGAAGCAATCGCTTCTGAACTCGACTCGCGTCCATTCACTCACCCTCCTGGTCCTGTTTCGAAGCATGATGTGTGTAATTGGTAGCAGGTAAAAAACAAACTCCTCCAATATCTGTTCTCCGTGAGGAATCCGAAAGACACACATGGCGACCAAAGCAATATGAATGCCTCCCAATGTGAGTTTGTAAGATAACATGTGAACATATGAGACATGACTCAGGTCGGCCTGTGTTCAAGTCCGCCTGCGCAGGCGTTAACAATCGGAATCTCTTCCACCTGCCGGGAATGCTATTCCAGAGGACACGCAGGAATGGAATCCCAACCACAAGCCAAGACGCTTTTCTCTCATTCCCAGATATTCGAGGGCAGCAGCCCATTTACCAATGTCCACGTGCCATCGTTGGATGGGGACTCGGCCTCGCGATGGACTCCATGTGTACTAGTGCCAGTGGAAGTGGACTGTTCTTGTGTTGAATAAAATGACTTGTGCAAAGCAAGACGCATTCAGGAACGGCTGGCAGAAGAGCTAGACTGAAGTCCGCCGGGCAAGTGTTGCCCAGGAGAGTCAGGAGGACGTCCAGGATTATCTTCTGTGAAGCCAGACTACAGGACCGTATCTGCAGAGGAGATACTGCCTCAGGATGGGAAAACGTTTCATGAACGCTGTACCAAATGATAAATGAACTAGGCGTCAACAACCAGGAGAGCTGGCAATGTCCACCCATCGAATGGAAGACGCAGGCACTGATCCGAAAGCTGTCTTTTTTTTCTCCTTTGTAGTTCTCATGCCTGAGTATGTGACGTTCCAGATCCATCTCCACAGCTTCGGCAAAATCAGAAGCCACAGAATCTGACCTGAAAACAGGAACATAAGGCATATGCCAGAGTACATTCCTACTTCTCATTGCATGCAGCTGGCTTTTTTGTAAACCAATTCCCGAAATTCTGCTGTCGTTTAAGCATCTGCCATGTCTCCTCCACACGCCAAATATGACAATAACCATCGATGGCATTGTCATCAGTCACCTGCGTCGCAGGAGAAGAACAATGCAGAATGAAAGACAAAACACCACACGTGCCTCGTGCAGCTGCATAACCCCTTGCAACCCATGAGGATGTCGCAGAGGCAGAAACTTAGCCGTAGTTGAACTGCAAGCCACTGCAGAAGGAGCTTCCTCAGGCAGTGGAGGCCCCTCACGAGGAGAGCCCTGTTCGCTTGCAGCTTCCTCCTTGAGAGGAAATAGTCGCGGACGCAAACACAGCCCAACTCCAGCAGCTGACACTCGGTACTTGTCCAGGGTCTCCTGCGTAGGATAAAAGACTAACCACTGAAATGAGATTGCAACAGATCCACAAACATGAAACATGCCAACAACTGAGGTCCTCCCAGTCATGAGGAAGCATGTTCTCCTTCGTGGCACCAGAAAGGACTTGATGATCCAATATAACCAGTTTCGCCGCACAGCGAGAACGCAAGAAATTTCGTCGTTCATGTTCTTGTGTCCTTAGTCCCAGGTCCACGCAAAACGGAGATAGCTCAAGTTTCGCGGCCACAAAACGAAGCAGCACGCACTAAACTCATTTCAGGGTTTCCCTTCCGAAGCAGCACGCACTAAACTGGATCGGGCCGAGGGTCTGGTCCAGCTCTTCTATTCTCAGCTTCAGCCAGTTCTCCATGCCTGCGAATTTAGTGAGTGCTGCTTCGTTTTCGGGGTGCTGCTTCGCGCGTTCGGGTGACGGCACGTGCCATCCGCCCGCGTCCTAGCGACGGCACGTGCCATCATCTGTTTTCGAAGCAGCACGCACAAAACCAGAATGAAGCAGCACGTTGAAAATGCAGGTTTTCTCTGAGACATCCTCATAATTCGTGGTTTAGCAGATTCCGGTTTAGTGAGTGCTGCTTCAGCCGTCCGGTCAACGGCGCGTGCCATCACCCGGTCGCCTGAAGCAGCACGACGGTTTGAAGCAGCACGATTAAATAAGTCTACGTTTACCTTGTGCTAAATCCACTTTTCCACTAGGGCCGCCCACTGAAGCAGCATTTTCCGAATCGAAGCAGCACGCACTAAACTGGGAATTGCCAAACCCCACCTTCTGCCTTTAAAATGCTCTTCGAAGTCCTGGTTCCCCCAATAGCACTACCCACAGCGAGGCCTGGCCAGAGCGTGGAACTCGCCCGGGAAGCCGTACGTGGGCGGTGCAAGCAGGCTGTAAAATCGGATATAACTAAATGCACTCCAGTGGCTGACTTGGGCAGACCTGTTGTGAGGTATTTCCTCCCGGCTGGTCCACAGCTTCTTAAAATGTCCAATCACGAGTTTGTATTTCCGAGGGAGCGCATGAGACATGAACGTGACTTGGGCTCCATCATGCATGCATGAGAGGCGCAGACTCAAGTTGAAGATTTATATTTAACATGCCAACTTGGGCCTATCATGCATTCAGCACAGTTGAGCAAGCGTGTCAGTAAGAGGAGCACCATGACGCAAAGGAAATGCGGCATGCTTTTTTTAGCATTGCGGACCAAATCTCAATCCGGCAGAATCCATGGTCCAGGCGTTCGGCTGCGAATCTCACCCTGAGCTAGCATGAAGAGGCACAGTGTCACGTTCCAGAGTAATATACCGAATTGCAGGTAAAGAGCATCGCATGATTGGCACGGCATTCTCGGCGGCAAGCTCCTGCAGTGCTTACGTTTAAACAGAAACATACGCAAGCAATTAACACGTCCTGCAAACGAGCCGGCCAACTCTGCACAACCCTCTTGCCCTTCATCGTGAGGTTCGAGTAGCTTTTCTTGCTCTCTTCCCCCAGCAACTGACACACATCTCCTCGAGTAGTCAGGATGACACTGAACTGCATACTATAAAACGCGAAAGGCCACCAAGAGTCCATCATACGTACCCAGATTGTCGAATGCATCCTTCACTGTGAGGAGGTCTTCCTGCACAAGGATCTGCAGGAAGAACTTCTGATCGGACCTGAAACAAGCGTGATACGTATGAGTAGAATAACCTAATACAACATGAATGCATGCCCGGCACGGCTTGCAATCCAGTGGAAGGATAGCCACCAGCAACTGCCTAACCTCATCGTTGCGCATCAGCTCCTCCTCACGCTGCTCCTCTGTTCGGGCAGGTACATCCGGAGCAGCGCTAGCTGACTTGGCAGGCTTTGGTGCTTTGGCAGTAGCTGCCATGGGACCTTTTTTGCGGGTGCCAGGTGAGGATCTGTGGGAGGGCGAGTTCTTGGGTCGTGCAAACTTGCCTGAGAACAGGTCCGCATCCACTGAGGGAATGGCCGACTTGGCCGGTGTGCTGTCACACATGTCAGCTCCATCGGACTTGTCTGCGGCCGGGGAGTAGGGAGGCGAATCAGGGCCGGAGTCATCCTCCTGCTGCTCACCCTCTGAGTCCTCATCAAACTCCAACCTTCGCGGCTTGATCGATGAGGCCTGGTCCGTGCTCTCGGGCAGAGACTTCTCCACAGGGCTCTTCTTGGCCTTGCACGAGCGGCGGCGCCGCTTCCTCGGGCTCTCATGGGGAGAGCTCTTCTCAGCTGGCTTTGTGAGCACCATGTCCTCCATGTCGCTCTTTGCGTCCTGGAGATAACAGCTAATTGAAATGCAAACATGAGGCAAGAAACATGGTTCATGTCAGAGCACCGGATCCCGACCGCTTTTTTACTCTTGGGCGAAGAGGGTTTAGCTGAGACAGTTGAAACACATCAACAAGTACTGGCATGCGAAACTTTTGCGCAGCCTGAAACTCCAATGCAAGCACTGCATCAGTACCACTTCCAGTACTTGTCTTGTCCACCCTTCGGCCGCTTGAATCCCTTCTCCTCCTTCTCGACAGCGCGTGCGGAAGGGATCCTGAGAGACATTCCAGCAAATACAATCACAAACATGAAGCGTGAAACATGATAAGCTGTGAACATGTCAAATGCAGGCTAGTTTCCTTTTGCCATCCTTCATGATGTCCACTGCCGGAGGTGGAGGATTGATGTTGGGATACGGGCCATCGTGCTTCTCGGACTTCTTCTCCATGCCCTTTGGCGGGTAGCGTGGTTCCTTGGGCCTCTTCTTGCCTACAAGCCGCTCCCTGTTGTCTTGCACGAGGTCCATGACGGGCGTCTTGTCCTTCTGGGAGTCAGTCTTCACAGCATCCTCCGCGACGGGCTTCTCGGCCTGCTTCTCGTGCTCTGGCCGGAAGCGAGCAAACACTTCCAGCACTCCGCCGGGCACACGATAGCCGCTCACAGAACGAAGAGGACGGGATTTAGCAGCTGGCCGCTTGTCTGCCGGATCGGGTCGGGGCGAAAACTTCTCGAGGTCCTTGTCGTAGAACTCCTTAGCGAATCGAATCGCTTTTTAATCTATCTCGTGGCCCTCCTTGTGCCGGTCCAGCTCGTACTCACGCCTAGCTTTGTCCAAGTCCTGCTCCGCCTTGGCGTCCGCAGGCACAGATTCCGTATCGGCTGTTTTAGCCTCAGGACCTTGCTTAGAAGCCGGGACCTGCAATTTGGCGTCCGCAAGCTCAGCCTTGAGCATTTCGCGCACCTTCTTGCGCAAGTCCTCCTCAGTCCTAGGTGCAGCCGCAGGAGTCGCTGACTGAGATTCGGCCTGCGCTAGCAGGCGGGCTTGCTCGGAGACTTGCATCATGTACGCGTACATGTGGGCCGCCTCCGTTGGGGACTGGGATGCGAAGGCGCCTGTCCCCGGGTACCCCAAAGAGGAAGCCGAAGAAGGCGAAGAGCTCTGGGCACCACCAGCGGCCAGCGCTGCAACTTGCTGCAACCAGTTAGGCTGCGGCTGCTGCGTCGCATTCGCCCCAGCCCCAGCGAGCAGAGCTGCAAGTGCCTGCACGAGTTGAGGCTCCATGCTGTCCCGTTGGCCCTGGAAAGTAACATGCTCGGGCCAGCATCCTCAACATAAACAACACTGGCAATGCCATTCGGACTGTCACATGTAAGCATGAAATGCAAGCAGCTCAGAACATGCACGTGAACAGTGAACATGAAGCACACACACGGTTCCAGACGCAGGGCAAGAAATTATGTTTTTAAGCCGGCTGGGTGCATAGAAGCATTGACCGTCATTGTGGACCATCATGCATGTTGCACACATCGGATCCACATCAGAAGTTACGACCATGGCGCTGTGCACGCCTTTGCGCCTTGTGGGCATCATGGCATACCTGACACGAATGGTGATGGTGCAGAAGGTAGCCAGCGGCGTCAAAACACGGCTCAGACCGACCGCACACACGGCCCTGTGCATGACACTGGTCACAAGGAAGCTTCCTAAGGCCAGCCCCAGCACTCGAGCCAGTCCCCAAAGTGCGCTCACGGAGGCTCAAGTCCACCTCACGCCGGTCTAGATCTTGCTCCCGCCTGTTGAGTAGTTCCTCGCGAAGGTCCAGTGCTTGCTCACGCCACTTCAGCGCATCACCCGTTGTTGTGGAGGAAGCCGGGTTGGCCTTCAGCGAGAGTTCTAGTCCAGAGCCGGTGACACCAGGGCCTCGCGCTTGACGCTTCTCCACATCGTTCGACTCAGCCATGACTGCAACCGTCAGAAGCTGGCGCAACCGTGCGCGTCCAAGCCGAGAAATCTTCGTTATGCAAGCTCATGAGGCAGGCATGAGACCGAACGAAGTGGTGAGTAATACATGACATGGAGCAAGTACAAACATTAAGAAAGTTATGTGTTTCAATGCTTCCTCCAACTGTCTTCATAAGTATGGTATTGAACGGCATGTGCAAGAAGTACGGGACAGTCCTCCTTAGCACTTTCATACAGCTTCTGGTACTCCAGCTTCACTTCGGAGGACTTCTTTTGGCATTTCCTGATAACATCCAGACGTGCAAACAAGCAAAAGAGGACAGGGACCGAATGACGTATAAGTGCGGACTAGTCACTTGCGGTGTCTGTTGCCCAGGCTTTGCAAGAGAATCGTGAGGTCGTCCAGCGTCTTGCACGTCGAAACATGGATCTCATGCCGGGAACTTGCCAACAACTGAGCTGCATGACGTGCATGCGGACGTGATTTGATGGGCGATGCCACTGTACGTGCGAAACTTGCAAACGGAAAAGATGAACGAATGCAAGAGGAGCGTCCCAACTTGAGCACCTCGGATAAACGCTTCATCCACAAAGCCGCGGCCGCCTTCGCCTGACAAGGGATCGTAATTGCACTATGTCGTGGTACCCTGAGCAGAAAAAATTGCCTGTTGATGCGCCCTGGAGGAGCCGGATCGGTCCTTCGACCCGCTTGCAACGTCCAGCCTGATTGGCCAATATTGCTTCCTGCAAGGCTAGGTGCGTATAGGACAATAATAGCACAACCTCACTTGTGTCAAAATTTATGTGCGCGCAAGGTTAGAAGTGGAATTTTCTATTAACATGTACTGTCATGTTGAGAAGGCATGAACGTGTGGAAACCAGAAATTGCCAACCCTGAATCTGTCCATTTCACCACCGAGCTCGAGAATATCGGATGGTAATATCCATGGCTGCGAGGACGCAAGAGCATAGGCAATCTGTTTGACACCCAGGTCAGCGACAGACATGTGGTCCGGTGTGACCTTCAAATCCTTAGCAGATAGCGCCATGAGGCGAAGTTTCTGGCGATTCGCCTCCTCCATGTCGAACGACGATTCGTCCGCCGAATCTTCTGTGGATGTGTCACCTCGGGAACTGAAGGCATGTACTTTAATCTTGGTCCGCACAACTCACGCTTCAGCACATGCACTAATCGCAAGACGCTATTATTGTCTAGGAACGCTTCTTTTTCTTGCCAGAATCTTTCCTCAGAATCTTGGCTTTTTTGCCCGAAGAACCACCATCACCTGAAAGAGAACGTGTAACGTGCAGAATGTAAGTACAGTTGAACAGAAACAGAAAGCCAGATAAGGAAACGAACCCGTGGCCAGAGCAGTGGTAAGACGTGTCTGTGCAGCTCGTAGAGCGCATCCTGCGAAAAATCATGCATAATCGTGTCAGAGGGAGGGAAAGGTGGGGTGGGCATTTCGGAACAGAAACAGTTTTAACATGTTATGAGACCAGGACAACATAGGCTTCGTGAGAACATGCGGGGGCACCGCTTGTAAAGATTAACACATGCTCACCATGAGGACTCGTGCATGGAGATCCATGCAGAACATGGAAAAAGAACATGCAACGTGATGGAACACGCGTGCGTGCAATGGGAGTCGTGAAGTGTCTCGTGTCTAGAAATGTCCGTGAACGACCATGCTCATGCATGTGCCGCGTCCTCGCCATGTTCGTTCGGCCCATGTTGCCGTGGTTGCACACAAGCGGCTCAGAGACAGAGCCAGCCCCGATATCACGGATGCTCTGATCAGACACTGCTCCGGAAAGTGTCATGCCCGCATTCTTACACGTGTACGCCCCCATGCTGTGGGACACGTATCCACATGTTTCATGACAAACACGTCCAATGGGCACGTGGATTCATGATCAACCTCTACTACTTCCGTGCATGGCATGCCGAACAAATGCGCGGAAGCCGCCAATCTGTGCGTATACAGTTTAAGTAAGGATCAAGACATGTGGCACCGTCCATGGCCCGTGCCACATGTCTGATTCCTTCATGATCCCATGCATGCCATGTGTACTGCGGCAAAGCCGCCATCATGCCGATAACATGACATGCACAGTAGCGTCTTAGCATGAGCCAAGAGGAGGCCCAGTAACACGTGTCGTGTTGCATGCTTTCATGTCCGCATGGTACGATGCCATGCACATGGAGAATGATGGCCGCGGCAATGCCGCCTGTAAATTACTGACATGATGCCGTGAAATGTCCTACGTGAGATACACGATTGAGATTGAAACGTGAGAATACGGCAAAGCCAAAGCCACAACCGCAGGACATGCTTTCTTTTGTGCGGACGCAAACAACGTCGATAAGGAACGCAGTCAACATCCGCATGCAGGAGGCAAGCAGAAGCAGCAATGCTGACACAAGTATTCAGAAGACCCATGGATCCCAGTATGCAATGTAATAGATTATGTTGTACATGATGAGATACTAGCTGCGTGCACACCCTCTTACGTAAAAGACGTGTGTCAGCAGGCAGCCTCAGCAAGAAATGCATGCCGTGGGTGCACATGTCGGACACACACAAGAATTACTAATTGGAGGACGCTTGCGCAACAGGCGCAGGTGGCCTAGTCCATGTCCACATCGAGCAGCTGCCAGTCATCATCGTCGGAAATTTCATGAACTTGGAGATGAACTTCAGCATGTGCCTGCAAGAATATGGAGAAGGCATACACATAGGAAAATTGCAGCATGGTTCAACATGTCATGGGCATGTTCCAGCATCATGTTCAAGGTTGCAAGTGATGCACATGCTTGCGTTGAAGCGCACAAGAAAGCATGAATTACTTACAGACTGCAGACATGAGAAGCAACCCTTTTGAACACGAGAGCCCACATGTATGGCCTGGGCTCTTTCCCTTGCAAAGTTGTACCTGTCAAGGAAGACCCAGGGCAACTCGGTGTAGAGATCAGAGACCTGGCCAAAAGCAAGTATGAGATAACATGACTGAGAGTGACAGAATAAACCCAGAAGCAAAAGCAGCTACATTACTAGGTAGTTTTTGAGAATTATACGTATGTAATTTAACCCTTAAATGTATCATCCACATAGTAGGAATTACCACAAGTGTCGTGTGTTGGATGCAGGCGCAGGATCAACTAACAATACACAACAACATGCATGGAATGAGTGCACATACAGAAAGGTGGAATAGCAAAGACATGCAAGTGAGAGAAGCACAGAATTAGAGGCAAAGAAATACGTGCATCATCACTGAAGTACAAGTGCAGGACCTTCAGAGCAGAGGCCACATTGATCCAGATGGGATTCGGATGCCACGGGCGAACATTCTCCGCCATGGGCTCCGGATATCTCTGATCAAGATCCTGAGAGAGATGCAGAGATAATCAGTACACATGGCCACATCAGCCAAGTATTGTTGTATGAACAAACAGACCAATTCATTTCATGTGACAGAATGCCAAGCGTCCTCAGCAGCCAACTGCGCCGCAATTCGGGGAATGGAGTAGGGCAGCATGTTGATCACTCTATCAGCCGGGTCTCGAAGAAGCATCCTCAAAATCAGTGCAACCTGATACAGACACCAGTAGACAAAATTGGCAGAGGAGTGAACATGATTAACGTCTGTTTGCATACAAGGGTCAGCACGCCCAAACGTCTTGGGATAGACTTGCGATGCGCCCATTCCAGAAGACCCCGACCACCATTGTCCCGAAGTCTCTCCAAGCCTCTCGCTGGCCTTCACGAAGAACCTGCATGCACATGAGAAAAGTATGCGAAGCCACACAGAGGAAATATGCAGAAGAGATAGGAAGTGCAAACCACATGTCATGCAGGCATTGTTCTTGTTGAAGGGCTCTGAGACACCGCGTCAAGAAATAGTGCGTACCCCAAAGCTGTAGCGGCTTCCTTGGAATAATAACATAAGCATTCATTTTGGGGTCCTGCTGCATGCATACACTTCTTTAGTCCAAGTGCACAGACGGGGAGGCGAAATATCCCATTCGGATCACAACCTTCAACCACGAGAACGCGTGCGAACAGGCCTGAGATATGACATGAAGTTGACATTGCCAGCTTTTAAATTCACATGGCACATTATCACATAAGTAACACAGCCAAGTCACAGTGACAGGGCTGTATTTAAAGAATTGAGAGCTCGTGGGTTGTTCGATCACAACCATGACCCGGAGATTATAAAGCATCGTGACAATGTCGGAGACAAATTCCTAGTCAAGAGGTGCAACACTAAAAAAAGGAAAAACAAACTATTTCATAACTGGACACATGAAGCATAACGTGCATGCAGGCATCAGCTTGGCGATTTCCCTGGACCACCCAGGGGATACCTTGGTCGCCTTCCACATTCTCATGACGTCGCCTTGGATAGTAAGGAACAAAAAGCAAGTATTTAGACATGACATGCAGCTGGTCTTTGTGGACATATGAATTATACATGCAGGGCAAGGTTCGATTGGTGGAAACATGCACCCACCCAGCTGGAGCAACGCGGGGCCAACCATGCCAAGCCATTCATCCGCAATCTCAAGCAGATACGGATGCCTGCCACAAAGCATGATTTACTGAAGCGGTCCTTGCATGCCGTACTTCATACCATGAATAAGTAACCCTACTAGAATAAGTAAATGAGAAGCCAAGTCACACTCTCGCTTGCCTTCATCAAAATCTATGTCCATGTGGCGTCCATGATGTTTGTCAAAGCTGACACCACGAAAGCCAATCTTAGATGCAGGTCTCTTCTCTATGCATGTTTTCCATGCCATGAAGTGCATGGGATGCGAAGTCTATATGTAAAGACAAGCAACATTGGACAGCTGCTCAGAGAGATGTCCACAGCCACTGAAAATCTCTGCATAATCAAGGTCGCGGGTGGGTATGCCATTGAACAAAGCCTCGCCCTCAACTAGACTCTCCACATGCCTTTGGAAGCCCTCTGAACATCCGAAATGGATGGCTCGACGCAGAATCGGCGTCACAGCAAGTGAAGGAAGACCCTGGAACTACACTAGCAAGCAGAGCTGAAATGTAGCCACAGAAGAAAAGTTCAAGCAGCACGATCAATTCAAGCAGCACGCACATTGAAGCGGAATGTCAACGGACACTTATGATTTGGGGGTGTGTAGCACTTGGGGGGGTTGGATTCAGGATTGAGGGATTTTGGGTGTAGGGCTGAGGGAAGGTTGCATGTAATCTTCACAATGGTCAAGTAGCTAGTGGTACAAGCCTGATAGATGAATAGCCACTATGGTTTGAAGTGGTCTCAAGCTTAGGGTTCAGGATGTAGGGTTTGGGTTTGAAGTGTTCTCAAGGTTTCTGTAGTCTCCCTGGACAGTATGACCCTAAGGAATTATGAAACAGAACATGTTACCATAGGGCTATCTAGGGTGATTGCAGTTGCTAAAGTGTACTTGGTTTAGTAGGCAAACTTACAACCCCTATAGGACCTGTCATAGCCCAGTTAGCTTCATGAAAAATCTACTTGCTAAGCCCTCCCCGCCCTAAACCCTGAACCCTAGGTTTAGGTGGGGTTTAGGGTTTAGGGGTACTGTTCTGTTATCGTTTGTTGTCCGTGTGTATGGGGTTCCTTCAGAACACAGAATAGGTCCTTTTTCGCGCGGGCGGCACGCACCCTTAAAACGGGACCGGCACCGGGTCCGGGACCGGGCCATCACCGGGACCACCGCAACCGGTCCACCGGGACCGGGCCACGGGACGGGCCACCGGGACCAGGCCACCGGGACCGGGCCACCGGGACCGGGCCGGGCCACCGACCGGGCCACCCGGACCGCCACCGAAACCGGGCCACCGAAACCGGGCCACAGGCCACCGGGACCCTACCGGCCGCCGGGCCAACCGGACCGGGCCACGGACCGGGCCACTGGGACCGGGCCACCGGGACCGGGCCACCGGCCACCGGGACCGGATCCCGTTTGCAACTTTTGGAAGGGGTTTGAGAGAGCGCCCGACTTCTTGGTCTCGCAAAAGGCTGTATAAGGCTTTGTGATTCTTCGTGGCGAGTGTTGCAGTAACCCCACAACTATGACATAATTTGTTTTTCCCTCCAGCCTGGTTTAACCGCGCGGTTTTGAAGGGG